>CAJNIZ010022891.1:97549-111201 GCA_905231905.1 Symbiodinium pilosum
TTAGGGGGGTTTAGGGTTTATGGGTTTAGTGTTGAGGGTTTTAGGGTTTAGCGCTTTGGTAGAGATTAGGGTAGTTCAGGGTTTGAGAATTCAGGGTTTAACACTTACTACCTGCCTCAGCCCGGTTGACTGCTCTTGGCCACGCCTAAAACACAGCCCTGAGGCTCACTCTCTCCTAGCTTTCCCCTCAAACCAAAATCATGTGTTTTCTTTAATTACATATTTTGCACGCAGATGATACATATGTACATTGGATGCTGCCAGCACGTAGCAGCGCGCGACCATAAAAGCAACAACGTTATCATATATGTAGCCCTTAATGTTAGCCCCAGTGCCCAACATGGGCACATACAATGCCAACCCTAATCCGTAAACCCTGAACCCTGATCCCCAAACTCTAATACGTGAGCTCTTAACTCTAATCCCTAAACTCTAATCCCTTAGCTCTAGACCTTAGTCCCCATATTCCCTAAGCTCTAAACCTTAGTCCCTAAACCCTAACCCCTTAACCCTCAACCCTAATCCCTAACCCCTTAACCCCAATCCCTAATCCCGAAGCTCTAAACCTTAATCCCTAAACCCATAGCCCTCTAAACCCTAAACCCGAAACAGTAGTTTCCATTCTATTTCCCATTATCCCTATATAACCCCTATTAGCCCCACTATAATCCCCATATAACCCCTATATAACCCCTATATATCCCACTAGGAATGCAAGATGGGAGCCGACTGCACTTTCGCCCACTCGACGGCAGAGTTGCGGCCTAGCCCCAAGCCTTGCTCCTGGACCGTGGGAGAGCAGTTTACGGAGTTTAGGGGATAGGGTGTAGGGGTTTAGGGTTTAGGGGTTCAGGGTTGTAGGGTTTAGGGGTTGTAGGGTTTAGGGGTTTAGGGTTTAGGGGTTAGGGTTTAGGCGTGCAGGGTGTAGGGTTTAGGGTTTAGGCTTTAGGCTTTGGGGTTTTCACGATTGGCTGGAGCCGGACATTAGCAAGGCTTTTTTTCACTTACAGTAGACTAGGTATGTCGGGGCCCATTAATACCAATGAAATTAATGAAAGGAACATGGCAACCCCTAGACCCTAAACCCTAAACCCTGACCTCCGGAACTTATTATAGTCACATTGTAGTCATAGGGTGCTGGCACGACCCAAATCGCCTTATGAATGTCTTCCCCCTAGTAACAATGCCCACCCTACCCCCATGAAGGATCCCCCTAATATCTGCTGGCAGTATATCGGGGGAGTTTACTTTTGGGGGTTGGTGCGTTAAACCTAAACCCCTAAACCCTAAACCCCTACTTTTTCGGGGAGGGGTTCTCAGAGATCTTGAGGCTTCGACTTCGTCAAGAACGGCTTTTGTGGACGTGGCCAAGCCTGCAGGACGAAGTTGGGTTGGTTCAGGGTTTAAGTTTCAGCGTATAGGGGTTTAGGGTTTAGGGGTTTAGGGTTCAGGGGTTTAGGTTTTAGGGTTCAGTGGTTAGGTTTTAGGTTTCGGATTTAGGGTTTAGGATTGGGGTTTGCGGCCTGGAGTATAGCATTTTGGCGTTTAGGGTTCAGGCTTCAGATATCCCGACTGGTGTTTAACAACTCGGCATCAGAGTTTAACTTGCAGGGGGGTGACAGGATTTACCAACAGCCTCCCCAGCACTTCTTACTAAGAGCGGAGTACCTCGCACTCTAGCTCTAACTGAGGATTCTTGAGGGTCACGCTTGTTTCGGGTTAGGTTCAGGGTTCGAGCCATGAACTCAACATTAAGAGCATTTCTAGATAACGTGCTTCACGCCGTTCTCTGCGGATGTTGTTTTTCAGTGTGTGTGCAGGTTTGTGCACGAAATGGTCGAGATGAAGTCGAGCTCGAAATTCACGGAGGCTCATGGGTCTGGGAAATCCAATACACTAACAGGATTCGGGTGAGCTCCACCCACAACATCAGGACCCTGTAGCTCTACAAGGTCCTTGCTTTGGGGTGGGGGCTCCCCCAATCCTTTTGATTACAAGCACCTGCCCCTCAAACGCTCTGCACAGGCTTTGTTCGGAATCCACCCTAACCGAGCTTAATTGTACTCGACTACTTACCCGAAACCCTAAACCCTAAACCCTAGTTATACAGGATTTCCGACAGAATTCCTAGGATGCCAAGTTGCGCAGGGCCCAGAGGGGGCTGTAGGTGATTTGTGGTTTAGGGTTTAGGGGGCTGGGATGAGTGCAGGGGCCCCCGCAAGATTTCTAATGGAATTGCTTTTGTTCAGTGTTAGGCCCCCCCCCACACCACCTTCTGGTATCGGGCCGCATGAATTCTGGGACGCTAAACTGTAAGAGAAAGAATGGCGGCAAAGCGGGTGCAAATTCAAATGAGCCATAGTCTAAACTCTTTTAAAGGGTGTATCTGGTTTTCTATAGGGGAGTATTATGGGGGTTATTAACCGGGATACTAGGAGTTTAGACTATGGCTCAAATCGAATTTGCATTGGTGTGGCCCGAAGCCCGGGACCTCAATCCCACACCGCTGCATTCCCAAACCTGATGCTCTGCACATTTTTAGGCGTTTTCTCTTCTTTTAGAGTAGTCCCCCTTAAGTAGGTAGAATGAACCTTGGGCATATTTTTCAAGATCCCATAATATACCCCATATTCTATCTACTTAAGGGGGACTATATACATACCCTCAGGCTCCATGTAGGTATTTCTTATAGACTTTAGCGCCCAATGCCCAATGGAGCTATTAGTTATAGATTCGGAGCCCCAGGGATAAGATCCCCTGTCCATCAATGGTTTCGGGCTTGTTTCCCTAGGGGTGTACCCCTGAGTATTTTGATCCTTTTACTGGCATTGTCTCATATAAGGGCCACGCTAGCGCCATGTTGGGGAAACTTTTTTAGGGGTACAGCATTAGACGTACAACCCAGGAGTCCTTCAATGCACCCTAAACCCTAAACCCTGAACCCAAAACTGGCAGAGGTGCAGCACTCGACTTTTCAGGCGCAAGCCTATGCAGACCCATGCCTGGCCACATACTTTCCGACCTGCACCGCATACAATCCCTATGCTCCTTGAGTTTGGGGGTGGGTTTGGGTTCTAGGGTTTTAGGTAGTATTAGGGTTATGTAGGGTTTTTTATTGGGATAATGGAAAATATGCTGGAAAACAAAATGGAAAGTGCTATTTAGGGTTTAGGGATTAGGTTTTTGGGTTGGCTCTATTGTTGAGTGTTTAAGAGTGTAGAGAGGCAGACACCCCCTACTCTTCTTGGTTTGGAGCTTGGGAGGGCTTTGCTTTCGGACTTAGGTAAAAGGGTTCGGGCTCATGAAAAGGAGCTGATTGAAGCATCCAGTTTAGAGTTTAGGGTTTAGGGTGAGAATAGGACTGGCAGTATTCCATTGTCTATACTATGGTGGGTCACCGCTAGTGGTTTTGGAGTTTACGGCAACGAAGACCAGTAAGTTTGGGGCTTAAGCGGCGAAAGGTCAGTGTCTCTAGGCCCTAACCCCTAAACCATCTAGGGGTTACATGAATTTGAAGGCTTTTGACCTGGAGATGTGCTTCTGGACGCAGTCTTCGCATCTCGTAGCAACGTCTAGGGAAGTCTAGATTGTCAGGGATCTAATTTAGGTGGACCCCCCCCACCCTGCAATAGTGGTATAAGAGGCATAACGACCATTCTCCCTGAGATTGTCACTTCTACTGGGTGGGTGTCCAACTGAGGTCGAAGAATAAAGTTCATCCCTGGGTTCTTAGTTAGGTCTGTTATGGTTTAGGGTTTAGGGTTTAGAATGGACATGGGTTCCTGTTAAGGAAGTACATTCCGGACTCGACTAAACTACAAGAGGGACCCGTATGTCCAATGTTAAGGGTTCCTTAATAAGGTTAATACGGTAGTTTCCATAAATTGGGGGGGGGACCCCAGTAATCTTAATCATAGCGACCCCAAGAAGGGACCCCTAATTTTAGGAAACACCTCATATTGACAGTAGGGTTGAGGTGCTCATGAGTGCTGCTTGTACATGGTGACGGAGCAAGATGCAATCCGAAGCATCATGGGTTCTCTTGCCACCCTCTTTAATATCGGGTTGCATAGGGATTCGTACGAGCCATGTAGGGTTTGTATAGGGCCTCGGGTTTATGGTCTTCCAAAATTAGGGGTACCATTCTAGGGTCCCTATAATGAGGAGGGACCCGCCCTTTAGGGAAACTACCACCGGGATTTACAGGTGTTATTTCGGGTCTAGATGAGCATTACCCCAATGACGGAGATTGGAAAATCAAATCGAAAGTGGAATAGAAACTACTACGGTGTTTAGTTATAATCGCCCTGTACCCTCTGAAGCACTAAGCCCCACATGCTCCAAGGCTCACTATGCTTCCATCGGCGCTGCTGCAGCACAGCTGACAGCACCGTGTGGCTCATACGCGCCAATGGTCCTTGGATATTCTTGCCTTTTGCTAGTAGGGAGTGAAGGAATGGACAAGAAAACTAGGAGCTACTATTCTGGATTAAGAGTTTGGGGTGAAGGCTGTATGGAGGGAATGAAGGAATACACAAACTTAGACAGAAACTACTATTCAGGGTTTACGGGGTGTAGGGTTGAGGGTGGTCAGCGGTGTATATTGTAGAACCCCGAAGGACCAGGATCCCTAGGCCTGGATGATCCATTTAAAGCTGGAGAATCCGAGGGGTTTAGGGTTTAGGGGTTTAGGGTTTAGGGGTTTAGGGTTTAGGGCTTAGGGGCCCTTACCCAAATATGTTTCTAACCTTTGCTGAAGGGCGAAATATGGAACGGGCTCTTGCAGTTGTTTTGAGGGTTATCTTGTCGATTCATTCCTTCATGTCCTACTATCAAAAGGCAAGCCATTTACAAAGCAAAAGTTGTCGTTTTGAAAGCCAAGTTCCTATACATTAGGTGGATCCCCCACACCATAAGGGATAGCAAGGATTCTATCAGAGTCCTCTCTTTTTTCCCTTTTTACCACTGTTGCAGGGTGGGGGGTCCCCCTAACCTATACAACGTAGGTTGTCGCCCCTGACTCCAGATTCCAAGACCAGGCTAACCTTCCCCCAAAACCCCTGAACTCTAAAGCTCTGAACCCCTAAATAGCTTGCTTACCTGGACTTTTTTGAATACAGGTAATTAGTAGTAATAACAATAATAATAATGGACTGTTGGACTGTACCCATTCTTTGTGTTGATAAGGCCATTCACCTGGTATCTGGGAGGTCCAGGTATGCTAGAGAAAACTCCCAGGAAGGGACCAGGGACCACACACCCCCCCCCAATTTCTAGCAACCGATAGACACCACACATCCTTACCTAGCTGTTATAACCTTGAAAAAGCCCCATGCCCTTAAACCCTAAGCCCTCAACCTTAAAACCTAAACCCTTCCCTTGCCACCCTGGAGGAGCCCATGGAGCCCGACGTGCACTTGGGCCCGCTCCGCGTACCTGGGTCATTCTAAGATGGGCCCTTAACCCTGGCATCCTTCTGTACCTACTATATAGGGTTCAGGGTTTTAGGGTTTTGTGGTTTAGGGCTTAGGGTTTAGGGCTTAGGGTTTTCCACCTGGAAGCGTCGCGCCTCGCCCCAAGAGGTCGTGGGCCGCGCGCCGCGCTGAAGCTAATATTCCACCCGAGACCACCCAGTCCTTACTCTTTTAGGGTTTAGAGTTTTTTGATGGTGGCTCGGGTCTTCTTTTTGGGCTCTCGTTGCGCTGCATATCTGTGGAGGATGCTAGCGGCAGCCGCCACGGTTTTGAGTGATCTTTTTGCGCACATGACCGCGGCGCCTTCGCTCACTGCCGCTACGCTCTAAGGCGCTGCCGTGATGTGAATGATCCTTTTCGCGCTCGCTGCCCTGCTGTCTGAGGCGCTGCCATGCTTTTTAGAAATCTGTTTTGCGCACAGAGCTGCGGTGCCTTCGCTCGCTGCCTCTGCGCTCTAAGGCGCCGCCTTGATTTCGAGTGATCCTTTTGCGCTCGCTGCCGCTGCGCTCTGAGGTGCGGCCATATTGGTTTGTAGAAATCAGTTTTGCGCACAGGACTGCGGCACCTTCGCTCGCTGCTGCTGCGCTCTAAGGCGCGGCTTTGGCTTTAGAGATCTTTTCTGCACACGGGGCCGCGATGCCTTCGCTCGCTGCCGCGCTCGCTGCCGCTGCGCTCTCAGGCGTCGCCTTGGTTTGGAGTGTTCTTTCCGCGCTCGCAGCCACTGCGCTCTAAGGCGCCGCCGTGGATTTTTGAAATCCGTTTTGCGCACAGGGTTGCGGCGCCTTCGCTCATAGCCGTTGCGCTCTAAGGCGTCGCCCTGGTTTTAAGAGATCATTGTTGTGCGCGGGGCCGCGGCGGCTTCGCTCGCTGCAGCCGCTCGAAGGCGCCGCTGGAGTTTTTGGGACCTATAGGAGGCCCTGGGAGCGGTCCAAGGTTTTTTCTGGGAGGCTTTTGGGGGGTCCTAAACCCTAAACGCGCTTGCAAGGCCCCTTATACCCAGTAAGGCCGAACCCTATCCTAACCCTGCAGGCACGTCAAAGGCGGCTGGGAGGCTGGGAGGTGCCTGAGACCTGGAGGAGAGGCCTTTGGGAAGCTCATAGGAGGCCCCTCTGGGAGGCCGCGCCTGCGGCGGGCCAGCAAGGCCAAAACCCTAATTCCTAAAGTTGTGCAGGGCACGTCCATGTGGATAGCAGGAGCTGCATTGTGAGGGTATGTGGGTTCCAAAATGTGCCGACCACGGCGAAAATTGCTATCTTAAACCCTAAATCCTAAACCCTAAATGCTAAACCCTAAGCCCTAAATCGTAAATACTACAGTTTGGTCTGAGGGATGGGGGTCCAGTCTTTAGGGTAAAACAATATACTAAAGGCCTGTACGGCAAGGTACCCCCTTGCAAAGCTGCATAAGAGGCATCACGGCTCTTGAAGCTAATTCTTCTTCGGGCTAGGGTGAGTATGACCCTCGACCAGCCAAAGTGCCCTGCTCCGTCGCTTGTGGCTCGGCGGGCTTGCTGCAGCCCTCTGCCTAGCCGGCAGCTAATCAGGGCATTGCTTAGGGTTTAGCGTTTAGGGTTTAGGGTTTAGGGCTTAGGGTTTAGGGTTTAGGGCTTAAGGTTTAGGGCTTGGGTCTAGGGCTTAGGGTTCAGGGTTAAGGGATTTAGGGCTTAGGGTTTTGGGGTTAAGGGATTTAGGGTTTAGGACGTAGGGTTTTGGGGTTAAGGGCGTAGGATTTAAGGTTGTTATATGCCCTATATGTACCCTTAAGGGACCCCTAATCATCTTAAGGGCCCATATTAGGGGCTCATACTTTTAATCTTGCAGTCGTTATTTGTTTTGGTTAGGGACTTGGGGGCGCAGGGCCTTTGGGGGTTTAATGGCTACGAGGCTGAGCTGAGTGGTTTAGGGGGCTTAGGGTCTTAGGGAGAATTAGCGGCTAGGATGCAGGCACTGTTGGCACTCATGCTTAGTTAGATATTGGGGAAGGGGTAAAGCATTACGCTGAGACTCTGGATCCTCTACCCTGACCCGAGTTGATGTTTGGCTGGCGGGCGGTTGGGATCCTTCATGCTGTTGGGGCGTATGAGTTTACTTACACGGGGTTTCCAACAATTATTTTGGGGTTCCTTTTTTTGAAGCCTCCATGGTAAGCATTAACGCATTTGAGCAGGCTACATTAGACCCCCAACAGATGGAAACTCCAATACAGCAATTAGTTGCAAAAAGGACCCTTGCATCGCTAGTTAATCAAACTCTGGAGCCTAAAGTCTAAACCCTAAACTCTACATCCTAAACTGTGAACCCTAAGCTCTACATCCCACATCTTAAGCTTTACATCCCAAACCCTAAATCCGAGGGGAATGGGACCATCGTTCGGACCAACACCCACACACTAACAGTCCCTGATCAGCCTGA
This sequence comes from Symbiodinium pilosum, assembly GCA_905231905.1. NCBI lineage: Eukaryota > Dinophyceae > Suessiales > Symbiodiniaceae > Symbiodinium > Symbiodinium pilosum. Next base: position 105,435 of record CAJNIZ010022891.1, read on the forward strand.
AAATGAGCCTTACTATGAGCTAGAGTCTAAACTCCTTAAAGGGGGACTATATAGGGGAGTATTCTAGGGGCTATCAAGGGGGATGCTAGGAGTTCAGACTATGGTTAATATACTGACGATTATCTGGGCGTGCTGGAGTTTAGGGCTTAGAGTTTAGGGTTCCAAGCTCAATCTTAAACCCAAAACTTTAAACGTTCTAGACCTTGAAATCCTCAACCCTAAGCCTAAAACCCTAAACCTTAAATCCTCAATCCTAAGCCCTAGCCCTAAACCCTAAACACACCCTAGACCCCACACCTAGGGCAGTAGGGATGAAGGTACAGCCGGGCCCCGCCGACATCCCCTTGCCCACGAGTCTCACAAGCTGCTCGGCTGTTCAGCGCTTTCTATTACCATGGAAACCAGTATAGGCATAAGGGTCTAAGGCTCATCGTTTAGGGATGAGGGCCTAGGAAACATGTCAGGCATGACACAGGGGTTAGATAAGGATTATCTATATATATATATATGTGAAGTAGACAGGGTTTAAAAAGGGGTTTGATAAGGGTTATACTGGGACTGTATAGCGGGCTTTTGCCATAGAATCAGAGGACATAACCTGAAAAAGGTAGGTTTTGAAGGGTTTTAGCTACGGTTGAGGGATCTTCAGGCAGCGGGGACAGGGTTTAGCGTGGTTGGGATCATCGAGATTTGCAGGCTCGGCTTTCGGGATGTAGTTTTCTGGCTTCGGGTCTAGGATTTCAGGTATGTAGGGAAATCGGGGCTGTTACATGGGTGTGTGTCAAGCATGTTGTGGTATGGAACAGGGTGCGCGCAGACATCCGTTCCATACCCCGGTCCGTAGGGTATGGATCTGCGAGTGGTTTCTCGTTCCACTCCTCCCATTCCCCCTTAGTCCAAAGCCTATATAGACAGCGACACATTGCGATCCATAGGGCATGGATCAAACCCCTTGTTCCGTAGGATATGAACCAAAAAGCTTCAAGTGGCTAACCAAAGGCCAGGATTTTTGAGGCACTCCCACGTGTCGACGGGATTGAACTTCATGCAGCTGGGAATTACCCAGGTACCTTAAGCCTTACGCCTTAAACCCTACTCCAAGGGCAAAGCCATCATGATCTTCATTCGTGGGACCTAACCCAGGCTTATATAGGGGCCCAAGGTTCAGCCGGCGTACACTAGACGAGGGTCATAGGACAATAGTACTGGTAGCTATCTTTGTAAGCCCCTCTACAACCCCATTTTTCATGTCATTATCCACTGTCTTTTCCGTTAGAAAAGGGCTTTGGGTAATTTTGCACGTGACATTTTTTTATCAGAGTCACACAGAAGTGTCACATCTCATTGGACGAGCGGGGGGCTCTTGCCCCAAGATGGCTACTGTGAGATACTGTGAGCCTTGATCGCCGGCCTGCCCCTGCAAGATTTGGCCAACAAGAATTCTCTGAACCCCCCGCGAGCGAACGACAACATTTAATTTGGAATTCCCCAGAAACTGGGCTCGTCTGAAAAGGGTCTAGAGGGTGACATTGCTAATAATTGAGGCTTCTGCCGCACGCTCGAACGAAACTTCAGAGCTTCCACTTGTAAAGCATTGGTGGGATTTTTTGAAATACTGCCTCCACAATCTGGGAAGGTTGCCCTCGTGGTCTTGACATTTTCCCTCCATACCACCAAGCCTGCAAGAGGTGCAAGAGTATTTAGACCCCAAACAGGGTGCCCCCTCAGGTGACCCGCTCAAGATCGAGAAGTTGGCGAAGGCAGACTCCCGTCGATCCAGCGTGAGTGAGGCCGGCAAGGAGGGTGCCCAGTGTTCAGCATTTGAGCAGATATCAGAGCCCAAAGTGTCCATGAAGGACTATAGTAGATACTTAGGGCCCAAGGGTTTCTCATGTACCTACTCTGGGGCCCAAGTTCATACCATATAGCTACATGGACCCTTTGGGAAATCTGTACTTAGAACAGATTCCGGCTTCCGGAAACAAGGTTTGGCCAAAGCTAAACACCGTGTCTCGTAAGCTGCCTCAGTAAACTTTATTGGGTTATGCGGGGATAATGGAAAAGAAAATGGAAACTGCTATAATGGGTTATATAGGGGTTGGGAGTATAGCTTATCGTAATTAAGCAATCTTGGGCCAATGTTAATCTTGGGCCAATGCTGTTGCTGCGAGCGTCGTAAGCTGTTTTTTGTTGCGGTTGTTGCTGTGCCTTTTGCTGAGGATTGGCAACGTTAGCCGGTGTAAGCGACGACAACGACGACGACGACGACGACGACGACAGCGACAGCCACAGCCACAGCCACAGCAACAACAACAACAACAACAACAAACACCAACAACAACAGCAAGAACAGCAAGAACACCAACACCAACACCAACACCAACACCACCAACAAGCAGCAGCTGCAGCAGCAACAACAACAACAACAAGACTGCGTTATAACCAAAAGCTCTGAAAACGCAAGCTACCGTATTTTTTGTTTCCGGAATACAACTCATATGGGTTTCGAGCTGATTTGGCGTTTTCTCACAAAAGGATCCCGACTACATAAGCATCTTAACATACTAGTGCCTCGTTGTTGTGAATCGCAGAGACGCAGTGGTGCAGAATTCCAGAACTGCCGTGTATTGTCAGCGATTGAGGTTTTGAATTTATTTGCCGTCCGCTGTTGAAAGAGGGCTCAGTATTCACCCTTCAGGAGCTGTGGACTTTTCGTCAAAATTGCCCTAAACCCTAAACCGCGTAGAATTCTTGGCCGGGACTTGAAAAAACCGTCCTTCTTGAGAAATGCCAACTAAACCCTAAACGCCACTCTAAATTTGGCTTCTGGCTTCTCATGCTACCCCTGCACCCTGAACCCTAAATCCTGAACCCTAAACACTGAACCCTAAATCCTGAACCGCAACCCTGAACTGTAAACCCTACCTTAAGCCCTGAATCCCAAATTAGGTCTAGGGAAAGTTTCGACTCGAAACCCCAGACACCAGAAAGTCAGTTGAAGGCCTCGCTTGGATTGGAGTACTTTCCTGTCCCGAAAGTGGCTGGATCGCGATTGAATCAACCAGGTTTAGGATTTCTAGGGGTTCCCTAAACCGTAAACCCTAAACCCTAAACCCTAAATCCTAAAAACCCTACATTGTAGGGGTTCAGGGCTTAGGGTTCATGACGGGTTTCTGGTAATCCCAACCATAAAACAAGGACTGTAAGACTCGTATGATTCAACTCATTAATTCAGGCTACCTGAGTAGTATCTTATTTGGGGATACTATGGTACCCAATATAGAGTAAGATTCTATCCTCCTTTGGGGTATAGTATTTTATATGAGGAATATGATCTTACTAGGTTCAACCACCAAAAAACACTACTCTCCTGGGTACCTAAGCCACAAACAAATAGTTGTTCTGCAGACGCCACTTCCTAGGTGAGGATTCTTATCTAGAAGAAGTGTTTGTAGGATTTTAGGGTTTAGGGTTGTTTGGGAAAACCTGTTTCATTTCCGACTGTTTCGCCAGCGGCCCAGGGAGGTTAGGTATTCAGGAGGGTCATCCCTTGTGTTCTATTTCTCATGAGGCACTATACATACACCCTAACTTTTCTGGCAATTTTGATGTTTTAGTATAGCTTTCTCTGAACAGGCACAGACTCTAAACCCAAGGATCTCGTAAGGCTCAGTCTCCAAACAGGGGTCAATCTCCAGCCGAAGAGGTTACATTAGTTATAGTCTAAACTCCTTAAACAAGGTTATAAAGGTAATGATATAAGGGACTATTATGAGGGTTTTTTGGGGGATACTTGTAGAGTATGGTTCCTATCCCCAGGGTGCCTACAAGCAAAGCCCGGTACAGCAAACATTTATCCTCTTGATCTGGGACCCACATCCCAAGCGCTGCATCACCAAACTAGGTAGATCAAACTCAGCACACCCCTGCAACTACCTCCCCCATAAACCCTATACCTCAACCCTAAATCCTAAACCCTGAACCCTAACCCCCTGAAGTCAGCAGTGCGCAGGTTGAAGAAGTCAGAGACCTGGCTGCAAGAAACAGGGCACTTCATAGGTGTTTTGGGGCTGGAGTTTCGGGGTTTCGGCTAAGGGTTCTATAGGACTTTGAGGGTTAAGGGTTTCAGTTGAAAGTCTGTCTCATGCTGACGTAGAATTCCCAATTCACGAGCCAGGTTCCCCCAAGAAGGAAGCATACTGGTATTTGCACACAAGATGGCACCCTTGTCTTTTGACTGGTTACTCTAGATGGTGCAGCAGTGCACAATATCTCCCCCCATGTTGGTGGAAAGGTAGAGGGGCTAAGGCTTAATGAATTCAGCGTTGCTAGGTCTGTAGCCCGGTTGGATGCACATCGCTGTAGGTCGGTATCTTACAAATCCGCTCTGCACCGAACTGCATCTGACTCGCGTTGGTTCGGCGGTAGAACTGTTACCCTGCCTTCTTTAAGGTTGGATGTTCTTGAGCAGCTTCCAATCCGCTGTGTAGTTGCGGAACGGCTCTTGAAGATCTTTTGGAACGGTCCCCGTTGAAGCAGGATCCAGACCACGCCGTTTCAACGGCAGCACGGAGCGTTTTCCCACTCAACCCATAGCACACACAAGACATTGTTCCAACATGGTACGCCTCGAGAGCTGTGATGAAGCCCCTTTTGTTTTGAACCTTCTAGGATCACCTGCCCACGTGGGACATCTAACACGTCCTGACAGAACTGCGAGGCTTTGAAGACTGGAACCGATAGCAATGGACGTATGTTTGGACATTGCCGACGAGCAGGGAAACCAACATGGTCTCAACCGGAAGGAGTCCCAATCTGAGCGGACTCAGCTTCGTCTTCTTCCCCATGAAAACAGCCGTACCAAGGTAAGCCAGAAGCCTACTTGCCTTTTGGGGGAGTGGGCGCCCTGCACATAGGAAAAACAGCTTGATCCTCATTTTCCGGGTGGATGTGCAAAACAATAGAACCCTTACCTTTTGCTTCCGTGAGGCCTTCTTGGCTTTCCGGAGTGCTCCAAGTGCATACCCCTGCATCCAAGCACTTTGTCTTCAATAGCCCTGAGTAAGGGTAAGAAGGGAGAGGCGCTGGGTTCTAGGTATTTGTGGGAGTGTTTGGCATACTAGAACCCCAATAAACAGCGCTCTGTCCTAATAGAGAGTGTGGTGATAGCTATCCGTTTCTTATGAACAGCATGCTGCTTCAATGCAACACCCCGAAAAGATGTGAACTTTGGAATCGACGGGAGGGCGTAGAACGTCAGCGGAGATGCGGCTTGCGGGTTTCTGATTCGTCGAGTTATTTGCGGTAGCTTACCCTATCCTATGTGCATGTGCTGTTGAACAGACTGTGCCCGCTGGTCTTGCAGCGAATAGATGTTCTGATCCTGGTGCGACCCATATCTATGTTCCCCAAGTCCATGAATCCAAAGCTTCTGTGATGCAACCCAGCTACTGGGACTCTCCAAATGCTCGGGTAGGGAACGACAAGGGCTGAAGGCTTGAAGAGTTAGGATTGGGTCTCCAAGCCCTAAATCATACATCCTAGGCTTCAACTCATGTACTCACCTCCCCCTATCGGGAATATATAATATTACCCACCCCCCCCCCCCCATTTGCTCGCAGCATCTTCATGTTACGTGCGCATCCAAGGTCAAAGCACCGTATAAATACTTCGACAACTGCAAGATTACCATTATTTACAGCGAAACAAGATACTAGCGAATGCATGCCGGCACCCATAGTAACGTTCATTTCGACCGCATGCACAA
>CAJNIZ010022891.1:116878-136793 GCA_905231905.1 Symbiodinium pilosum
GTTTAGGGCTTAGAGTATAGGGTTTAGGGTCTGCAGGTTTAGGGTCTGCAGGTTTGGGGTTCAGTGTTTAGAGGTTTGTGTTAGAGTTTATGTACGGGGTTTTGGGTTTAAAAGCTTCGGGGGCTTGGCCAGAATTCCCCCAAGTACAGTAGAGGGGGCCTATGCAGCTTGTGGGTTGGGCCGTTTAGGTCTTCAGAACGGATTTAGGGTTTAAAGGGGATGTAGGCTTCAGGATCAAGTTTTAGGGTGTAGCGGCCCATGGGCTACCAACGAAATACCGACTCAAGAGAGGCATCTTCCAAATCGTTTTCGAAAGAACCTAATTGATACATCTCGATCCGAATTCGAATACCACTAAACCTTGAGCCCCAACAGTGAACAGGATTTGTGATTAGCTGTTGCGGGCTCCAGGTCACGTGAGTCCATGAATTTGAGCATTGCTCACCGTCCTCGGCAATCAGTTGAGACATTTTGTTGCAGTGATGGTATATACAAGTTTGACCTTCCCAGGTCATTGTACCATCCAGCCGAACTAGAACTTAAGATCGCACCGACTCCTTTACCTTCAGCTCAAAACCATTGATGGAAGCAGACCCCTGTTTGATGTCGTAGCTCTACTGCAAAGGCTTTGTTGAGCCAAACAGCATCTATTCTGCAAGCGTTGTTGTGCCAAAGTAGTTGGGAGTCACTTCCCACAAACTGCTTTTTTGTAACATACTCCAGTCCTCGTACAGAGCCAACTGAGACACAACAACTCTCCAGGTTGTCCATGTTCCGACATAAAGCTGCTGGGTAGAGATTTTTACGCTTTATCACAGCCCTTGTGTAACATGAGCCTGCTCGAGGATTCCTACTGGTTTGGATGCTCTGTAAAATGGGTGATGCGAGCTTGCTGAAACTGCCCTTGAAACATATTTGGATAAGGGTGCTGAAAGTAGCTACTTAGACCCTCCTATGTAGATCCTGTTCGGGTAGTATACTGTAATCGCTTACCAAAAACCATAACAGACCCGAAAAGGAACTACATGGGACCCCTTGAGTAGTATCCATTCCTTTGGCACTGTAGCGGGGAGGGTATGGTGCATCGATCTTTAGACCTAGACGTTTGTCTCATTTTTTCTTGGGGGTCCAGGTCGTAATTTGCCTCGTCATCCACCCTGTGAATATGATATGAGATCTGCCGTGGTAATCAACAAAGTATGAAGCACACCCTTGAACATTAGTGTTCTTAGTTTTATGGATGATGATCTGTCTAAGGGCCTGTTGTTGAATGCACATGCCTGAACCCTTAGCCCTCAACCCAAAACCCTGTACGAAGTGAAATCTGCAGAAGCAGACTAGCCTTAAGCGATGTGCAAGAAGACCTTTTACCTTCAACGTGCGATACCCTGCGCCCTGAAGAGCTACAAATTCTGACTGGAGTCCTACATACCGGAACCGCAGTTTGTGATTGAAAAGGTAACGCCACTACAGCTTACACCAGGCTTTTTCCCACAAAACACTTTTCTCTGGATTTCTATTATCACGCGTATTTTTTGTCCGCGAAACCTCTCTGCTATACTTCTATATTATGATGTCCAAGACCTAGGTGGGTCATTCCCAGAATTTGCGGTTTTTTTCTGAGCCACCCAAAGCAACCGATCTCCAGTATCGTTATAAGGGCCTCCAAAAGACACCCCAAATTTTGGCCCACATTACCCCTCACCCCAGGAGTCCGGCTGTACGAAAAGACTTGCTTTGAGCCAGCAAAGACCGTTGATGCGCCTGGGCTAGAATGTGTGCCATCTTTTTGGGATAGATTAATAAACCCCCTCCCCTTAATAGGGATTAAAATAGGGATCCCAACATTAAGGTCCTTAAAAGGAAGGGGTTATTAATCATGGGTCTACATTAGTATACAGTCTTAGTGTACGTTCTTTATTGGGCTTTAGTATCTCAAGAAGCCATTCAAGAATAATATGCAACAGTGACCCAACCAAGCGCTGCTGGTTGAGGATCTGAGGGCTGCTTTCTCCGAGGAGCCTGTAATATCACGTCGTAAAGCGCATCCGCTTATATTCCCCGTATAGTTCTGCATGATGTAATAATGGCTTTGATTGGCTGACTTCAAACTCTAGATTTGATTGGCCGCTTTCAAAATCTAGAAGACTTAGACGTCCACAACCTGCTGTGCCCTAGCGTTCGGACGCCTTTACCCCTGAGCCGCATACTGCCTGCGCCTCATAGCAATCCGAACCTCAAGCTCGAAACATTCAACGTGCGTCGTAAACTCCTTAAGCCTAAACACTTGACCCTTAAGTCTACCATCAGACTTCAGGCAAAAGATCCGAAGCCCTGAACCTTTAGCCCTCTAAACTCCTATACCCGTAAAGGTGTTATGCCCTAAATGCTAATAAAGTGGATACTACCCAAACCCTGAAGGGTTCATGCCCTAAACCTTAAACATCATACACCCTCATCTTTTGAGTCTGAAGCCAAATTAGTTCAGCAAACCCTGGGCCCTAGATCCCAAACCCCAAACCCTAGATCTTAAGCCCTAAGCTCTAAGCCTGTAACCCGAAACCCAAAACCCGAAACTCCTAAACCTTAATTCCTAAACCCTAAACCCCTAAACCCTAAACCCAAAACCCTAAATCCTTCACCCTGAGGCTAACCTGCTTCGCTTGGACTCTGTGGCGGTCTTCACCGTTGGCCTCGCTCCAGAGGTTGTTCCTTGTCCTTGAACGTTCTTAGGGTTTTAGGGTTTCAGGGTTTCAGGGTTTTAGGGTTTTAAGGTTTTAGGGTTTCAGGGTTTAGGGATGCGGGTTTAGGGCTCAGGGCTAAAAAATTCGGATTCAGGGCCTGAGGTTTAGGGCGTGGGGTGTAGGCTTAGTGATTTCCCGCTAAGTTTTCACGGCGCGGGAAGCAAGCAACACTCTAAGGGTCCAAGGACCTAAATAATGGGGCGGTTCCCCCAACATAGTAGCTTCATTAAGGTCCTGTTCAGCAACCCAGTTGTGAGGAATGCCGGAATGGACCCTGTAAGACCATGTTTATAACCCCCTGTAGAACACGGTAGTTTCCATTCTCTATTTCGTTCCTTCATTCCCTACTAACAGCATCTAGCAACCGCTAAGTCAACCCTGATCCCCAAAACGTATATACTCCTGTAAACGCCGAGTTTCCAGTTGATTCCCCATTTGTTTTTACATTTAAGCTATAGTATAAACTCCTTAAGGGGGGTTATAAAGGGGATCATATGGGGGACTATTAAGGGGATAAAAGGGGATACTGGGATGCTAGACTCTCCATTGTCAGAGAAGTAATCCCAGGGAACCAGAAACAGGCCCTTGCGCAAAACTCAGGCTGGCGCGCCCCATGCAACGCTGTTGGAGGCGCCTTTGCTGAGGCGGCGGCTGCTGCGCGAGGCACAGGGGCTCAATTGAAGTGTTCTTGGGGTTTGGGTATCTGCGTTCAGGCAGGTGTTTGGCTCTTCCCAAAAAAGTTTCCCGTAAACATAATTGTCGGGTCATAAAATCCAACTTAATCCAAAGGTTCCCAGAAAGCTTTAATACCTTCATGCAAAAGTTGAACATTGCAAGCCTCCTGAAAAGGTGTATTAACACCCAACATAAGTATCTATCTTGATCGCGAGGGGATTCTGGCGTGAGAGAGTGGGAAGGGCTTGGGGCTTACGATGTGCAATGCAGAGTCTTGTGTGTAGGCTTTGGGGCTTGGCTTGTATTGTCAGACCTGCATGGCAATTTTGTTTGTGGCTTATTTCCACTCTTCTTGCTGTAAAGGGAACTGATTCATAGAAGAGCTTAAGTTAAAGCGCCGCCCGGAGAAGCTCTAGGCTGAAAGGTCGAGGGTTGACGCTTGTGGAGGTGCAGTACCTTCGAGCACAATTGAACCAGGGCTGCGTTCCGAGTAAGATGTTTTAGACTCCGCAGGTCCTGTGGCAGTCGCTGAAAGCAGCGAGTTTCACGGAGCGCTGCCATTCTGTTTCGTTTACTGAGTTTACTGGTGATCATCCACGAGGAGTCACATCGTCTTGTGTTATATGCTGATGCATTTCTTGTTCCAGTGCTTTTCTATCGCAGCAGAAGCTTGTACAACAGTCGGTTGCCATGCTGCCCCCTGCAGGCAACACGGACGAGCCCCAATGGCTTTGCATGCAGCACGGTGAAGATTCAGACAGTGCCACCCGACCTTCCCATCATTAAAACACATGACAAGCCTAAACTTGGCTTAACCAAGGAAGTGCATAATCAGAGGTTCCAGGTAGATTGTGTTTCGTGTTCAAAGTCATGTGGCAGATAGTGTACCCAAGGACCCCCAGAAAGACACTCGTAATCTAGGATATGCAATGTAGGTCTCGACCGCTTTAAGGTGAAGGGCTCCAGCTGTTGTTGGCGACCTTCCGTTTGGGAGTGGCCGAACGTAGTTTGAACGTTTCTATTTCTATGTACATTGCCAAGAACCAGAAACAAAACTATCTTCGCTTTTTCGTCAGGGTTCCAAGGCAGGTCGAGTCTGGTTCCAAGACTACCTTTGGAGATTTAATCTGATGCGACGCAGTAACTCCCAAAATAAGATGTCCCAACACAGTTGCCTTGAAGCCAACCTTTCAACTTACCCTGTAGGATATCTGGCAATGCTGGCTCCGCACTAGACATGGGCAAGCTCATCGCCAGCCCGCCTTGAGCTAGGAACCCCCGCTGACAAACAATATTGTATTCCCTTCCCGAATATTAAACCCCCCCCACCCCCCTACTGTTAACTACACCCCAGTGTGGTATATTATAATATATAGGGAATATTTGGTACTAAGGGGGGTCGGGGGGTCAGGCCAGTTGCCTGAACCAGGTGCTTAGGGTCCAAATGGAATGCGGTGTAGGGCCCAGGTGAGCTATAGTCTAACTTCCTCTTATCCCCCCTTCATAAACCCCGTAATGCTCCATCATATAATCCCCTATATAACCCGCCTTTAAGGAGTTTAGACTATAGCTAAGGCGAAGCCTGAACCCTCCTAAGCTCTCGGTGAGGTGCATTCGGAGGCGCAGATGCTATGTTGTGGCTTGGAGCTTCAGTGGTGGACTGGCTGCATTCATGGACTACAGGGCTATGGGTTTCGGGTTTACTGTCTGCATTTGAGGTTACACTATGAAAGGTTGGAGTTTGATAGTTTGCTTTGTGGCTTTTTGTGCTCATGATGGAAGTTCAAAGGCTCGAGGCGAAAAGGCTGCTGCCTGGAGAGTAAAACCTGAACCCTAAAACATGTTCCCGATGTGTGTTGAACGTTGATTTGGGAAGTGAGTCCATGTAATGTCCCCTATTCAGTGCCCTTCAGGGCGACCCGCGCTTCTTTGCATACGCGCTGTGGAGTGCCGGTAAGTTGGCGTTTGCGTTGTGAGGCTATGGAGCTTTCCTGCCTATACTCCCAAACTTTATCTCAGCAGGTCTGACAATGCTTTTCGACAGCAAAATCCCATACAGGGGGTTGTCAAACATCTTGTCTTTTTTTGGGTCCTCATGATAACAGGGCATTCCATATTTATGCCACCCACACTTTTGCAAAAGGGGCTGCGGCTACAAGTTTGACAACCTAATTACCATACCTGAATTTCCTCGGATGGGTAAAGTACTGGTTCTCATACTTGGAAATGATGATGCACTTGGCTCTGCAATCCAATCGCGCCGTCATCTCGGATCAGTAAGCAAAGACCCATACTGCAACCGGTGCACAACAGAATTTCCCGCCCCTTGTCTCGGAGTGTGTAGCAACAAGATTTTCTGTATGCGGGTAGGCACTTAGTAAGTAGGCACAGTTGCTTAGCCCAGCCACCAGCTAAGGCAAACACTGCCAGGACTCTTCTGAGTGCTGGCGCTTGGTCGACTTGTAAGAAATCCCTTGCCCCCAAGACTAAAACCTTAGCCCGTGAATACTAATGTAGAATCTCAATTGTTCTTAGCATGGTACCGTTATATTCTGGTGCAGATACCGATTATTATGGGCAGGGTGGGCGCTGGAGCGCCCGAAACATTGAGTCCTAACCCTCATCGAACAGCCTGGCACATTCCTTCAACAGGATACTCCCTTTTGGACCTGTTACTGGCCGTCTTTGGGATGACGCCAGCAGAGTGCTCTTGTGGAAAACGTCGGGGGCCCGGCGTTTACACATATGTTTTTTCTGCGTTGCATCGGGGTATGTGAGGATTTAGATAAGGGGCAAGGTTCCTAGGCTTCAGGACGTGAAGCCTTGCATTTCCCCTTAGAAAGCATGTTTCATGAACAGTGCTGAAACGTGTCTTGGAAGGAAGTCAGGGGTCTATAATTTGGTTTACATGAGCTATAGTCTAGACTCGTCAAAGGGGGTTATATAGGCCTCCGTGTATGAGGCCTCGAGGACTAAGGATGACAGTGCAGTGGCTGAGGTTTAAGGTTTTAGGGTTTAGTGTTCAGAGGGTTTACGGTGTGTTTAGAGTGTTTAGAGGGTTTAGGGGGGTTGGGTTTTAGGGTTCAGGATTTGGAGGCCTTAGGTGGACCGCCTCCCCCTGTAATTAGTGATTTTCAGGGAGAATAGTAACTACATTAGGGTCTTCTGCTATACCTGTTATACCACTTTTACAGGGTGGGGGGTCTACCTCATGGATGCCCATCATGTCCACGGAGCCATTTTTTTTCCGCGACACTTTCCATTTCGATGTTCAGGTGATAACCAGGGTGGGTGTTAGGAATGACTTGCCCAAATATGGGTGTATGAGCTATAGTCTAAACTCCGTAAAGATGGTTATATATGGGGTTATATAGGGGACTACATAGGGGTTATTAAGTGGTATACTAGGAGTTTAGACTATAGCTCATATGGTTTCATAATTATCGTACCGTAATTTCGAAGCCCATATCATTTACTATGTACCAATATCAAGTGGTCACGAGTTTAAGTTCCTGAACAGCAACCCATTCACGTGTAGACATCCCCACATTCTTTGGTGACCGCTTGGGTTTCTGCACATGCTCCTGGCAGAATCTCGCTGGCCGTATGAGCTGTAGTCTAAACTCCTTGAAGGGGGTTGTTATAAAGGATGCTCTTAGGGGTTTTAGGGTCTAAGCACCTTAAAGGGGGGGGTAATACAGGGGATTATTCGGGAGATTTCTATAGGGATTATCAAGGGGGATACTAGGAGTTTGGACAATGCCAAATATACATGAGCTGAAGCCTGAAGCAGAGGCTGTAAACAACAACATCAATACACAACTTAAATCTTACGGCTCTCAAGGTCCTAAAGCACAACAGCTGAAAGACTTTAACTTTAACTGCAGAGCCAACTGGAAGGTGCCCAGATGTCTCTATACCCGATGACCCTTGAAGCCTCTTACGATCCGCATCTACAACGTGCACATGCACACAAGTACATAACTACATGCATGCATACATCATCATACATGCATACATTCTTGTGCATTGCTGGGCTATTTGCCACACCAATTCCAAACATGCGTAGTATGTCGCTTTGATCTGGCACGACTCCCATCTTCCGAGAAACCCCAACCAAGACCCTCCTTGTACCCTTAATTGGGGATATATGGTGCCTGATAGTGGGTACTTAGACCTTAATAGAGGGTAGGAGGAGGGTCTAGGAAGTTGTGTCTAAGGACCTCATTGTCCCCGCGGCTGCAGCCGTTTGCTCGCAGCCAGCCGGCAGAGGCTGGCTTGTTCAACATGAGCTATAGTCTAAACTCCTTAAAGGGGGGTTATATAGGGTTTAGGGTTTAGGGTACCCAATAACACCCCAATAATGGAGAATCACATGGAAAAGAAAATGGAAAATTAAATGGACACTGGGATTATATAGGGGTTATTTGTGCCCTATATGAGATATAGTCTAAACTCCTTAGAGGGGGGTTATATAGGGAATTATATAAGGGACTACTATAGGGGATACTAGGAGTTTAGACTATAGTTCAACATGAAAGTTGGAACATTGGTCCCCTACTCCAAGACTTGCATAGTCAGAAAGAAGGAAAGGGCAGTATGACCCATCAGGGTTCCAAGTTGCGACTTCCTGAGCTTTTGCTGTGGGGTTGGGTGTGGGGTCGTCAGGGTTTAGGATGAATGGCTGGAAGGATTTTATAGTTGAGGATTCTAGTGTTCCAGAAATACAAGGTTTCTTTGGATTAGGATTTTCCCTGACTTCCTTGCCCCCGCAAGCTTTAGAGCTCAAGCTCGAAGTCCCGGCTTCAGAACCTTCAACCCACACATGGCGCTGTCAAAGGCAGATACAGGATGAGTTTCAACCAGTGTCTTCTAAGGTTCTCTGTGCTGGTGGTGCTCTAGTCACAAAATAAGGTTATACAGGGATAATGGAAAAGAAAAGGGAAACTAAATTATTCAGGGTTTAGGGCTTCGGGAGTCTCAAAGCGACTGCAACCCAATCCCAAGCCCTAAAGCCCAAACCCTTTGAAGGCCTGACGGCATCTGAGGATCTCTTTCCAGTAGATTGGATATGCCCAATTGCTAGGGTCCCTGCCAGTCCCACTTTGTATAGACGCCCAAGAGCTGCTACCAACATCCTGCCGATAATGGTAAATTTCTTCAACCAGGTTTGATCGCGCCCAAAAGGTGTCTTGTATGTTTTTGCTCAATGCCCCAAATAGTAACACCCCTATCTCCTAAGAATGCTCCCCACCAAACAATCGTACCACTACATACTGGGCGCAATATATACATGCATGTGTATATATATATATACACACACACACATTTGTGCAGGGGTGGAAGGGGTCGCCCAAATCTCCTGAAAGATTCTGCGAGTACAGCTCATGCCGTGCACTGCAAAGGCGTCGTCTGCATCAATTATGGACTGTTCATTGCTGCTTCCTGGCTAATGATGGATATGTCCGCATGGCCTTTTGGGGGTTCTATTTAGGCCGACCGAGATGTAATTTCTTTGCCACGGTCTAGGTCTACTTTCATGAAACCCTGAGCCCTGAGCCCTTACCCTAATTTAACCGTAGACTCTACATCTTAAGTCCTGAGCCCCAAGGCCTAAAGCCTCAAACACCCCGGCCCCAAGCCCTGCCATCCACATCCTATTAAACCCTAATCTAGACCCCCGCTTGATAACCACCCCCTTTTTAATACTAGGATCCCTTATGTAATCCCTATATAACCCCTAGCAATCCCTGTATATTCCCTAGTTTCCTTTTAATTTTCCATGTTGTCTTCCTTTTGATTCTCCATTATTGGGGTTAAGGGGAGGGGGTTTATGAATCATGGGTCTGGGTTAGCCCCAAACGCAAGGAATTAAGTCCCCATATTTGGGAAACCCTACTAATCACTATATATACCCATTATGGCAACTTAATTCAAGTTCCTCAACAGCAACCCGGCACACTGGAAACCCTCAACCTCAAACCCTAAACCCGCAAGATCCCTACTATAAGCCCTATGGAGGGGAGGGGGTTTATTCATCATGGGTCCACATTACACCCTGAACCTTCAACCCTGAAATCCTAGAACCCTGAAGCCCCCCCTAAACCCTTAAATCCTTAACCCTAACACCCCAACAACCTGGGTTTAGCCCTAAACCCAAGGATCGGCCCAGTGGCCATCGTCTTGGCCTTTCTCCGTGGCGCGGCGGCCCACGCAAAGTCGTTTTGGCATCTGAGCAGTAATCCCGTCCCCCTCGAATTTGGGGATTAGAGTTTAGGGCCTAGGGTTTAGGGTTTAAGGTTAAACCGCCTCTACCCCCCTGATATTAAATACTCCTGTTATGTGGTATAATATAGTATAGGCAGTACTTGATATCAGGGGGTTGGGGTGGTTGAATATTAGGGGGAGGGGACTAGTGTCTTAAGAGTCGAGGGGCCTCTAAGGATTAGGGCTGCAGGTCCCAACTACCATTCAGTGTGTAGTGGGCCCTTAAGCCATTGTGCAACGGGATCGCATATGAGAACTGTCTGAATACAGTAAGGTCAATCCAGTGCACGTCACGAAAGCATGCAAAATGATATCGCGTGCTCGTTTCTGGCTTGGGAGAGCACTTTCCGCTTGGTACAAGTTTCACACCTAGTAAGAGTTTTGTCCAGCACCTTCCCCTTGCTGTCTTCTCCCTCTGTGCACAGTGGGATGTAGTCCAACACCACAAGGCTTGAGAAGAAGTATGTCGGCTTTGTCTTTTGGTGTGCTTGGGGTACAGTTAAGGCATGGAGAACCAAATGGGAGAGCCAAAGAACAATTACAGGGGAACATGGCTTGTATAGCTGCTTCCTTTCAAGGCCAAACTGCCCCTTGAGCTTGAATCTACGTTTCTCAACGCTAGATAACTGTTGGTTGTCCCCTCAAAAATGCTCCAGATACGTGTTATCAAGACCTTAATCAGGCAGCCCCAGTTTTTTGGGAAGCCAAGTCCAAAGCCAATTGACAAGTCTCCTAAGGTTAGAAGTATGGTGGGCCCCTAATATGGGCCCTTAGGCCTTTTAGAATGATTCTAGGGACCCTTACGGGTACATATGGGGTATATAGTAGGTATATTATAAGAGGATCCCAGGGTTAAGGCCCCACACTAGGGGCCCGTAGTTTCAACCTTTGAAAGTCCCTCAGGCATGTCTGCGTTCATGGACTTCGTGATGAGTTGACCGGCCTAGAGCCTGAGTCAACTGTACCTGGGGAGGCCTTGAAACGAGATCACAGTTTAGGGTTAGGTGGACCCCCCACCCTGTAATTGTGACCACAAGGGATACTAGTAAATATATATGTATATGTATATATATATATGTATATATTCGGGTCCTCTTATATTCCTAATATACCACTATTACGGGTGGGGGAGGTCCACCTAAGTTTTGGATTTAGAGTTTAGGGTTGCGTTCAGGGTTGCGTTTAGGGTTTTGGGACACATTGTGGATGGTTTCTCCCGCTGTGAGTGAGACAGCACGCACCTCTCTTCCTAATGTTACATGGGCACACACCTGCACTACAAAATGCCAAGCAGCATGAGAACCGTAAACATGTGGGCTCGGATTTTAAGAGGAGAGTGTGGGAATGTGGAGGGTCTAGGGTGGGTAACAGTGAGCGTTACGTTGCACAGTGCAGCCAGATTTTCCCTCTTCTTTGCTAGGATACTAGAATAGCCTGAAACCTTCGAAAATCAAATCGCCAGCCCTGTCCTGTTATTCTGCAGCGTGCATGCGAGGTCGCGACAATGTTGCTCTAAGGGTCCACACCATATACTGACCTAAAGCCTGCATTACAATAACCCTTACCAAATACCAAGTACCAATATATTGGGTACTTGGACCCTTAGGGCTCTGAACTTCAAATTCTAAGCCCCCTAAGCCCTATATACCCCTAAACCCTAGACCCTAAACCGCGGCCTTTATATCCCTATAGATCCCTTTAAAGGGACCTGAAAATTGGGCCCTCGG
The DNA here is from genome assembly GCA_905231905.1 of Symbiodinium pilosum. Taxonomy (NCBI): domain Eukaryota; class Dinophyceae; order Suessiales; family Symbiodiniaceae; genus Symbiodinium; species Symbiodinium pilosum. The sequence goes on from CAJNIZ010022891.1 coordinate 128,292, forward strand.
ACCCTTACGGTTGAGGGTAGTGGGGCCTAAGCTTTCAGTCTTGCCCCTGAAACAAATCGGATCTTCCAAAAAAGGGTTTAGGGTTCAGGGAAAGATCTTCCTTTTCTGCGCTTTTGAAAAGAGCGCTGTAATGATTACAAGCCATAGTCAAATTGTGAAAGCCCCCATGCCAAGCCCCCGCAGTCCCAAGCTTTGCCTGCACAGGAGGAAGTGGCCATGTCCTTATCCAGTATGATAAGAGCATCCACCAGCTTCGAACCACTGGGAGGCAAGCGTGTGAGAAACGCCGATATCAGGATATAGGTTTGGGGTATAGGGCTTGAGGCTACATCAGCAAAGCTTTGAGTTATCAGGATTGATGTGTGGAGTCTTGGATGGACTGGAGCTGGCCTGCTGAAAAAAGTCTAAGCTGTACACTGGGACCTCTACTGGGTGTGCCACTTTTGACATTGAGGTCTATGCGCTAGTGTACGCAGAGGTCAGAAGCAGCCTAAACCCTGAACCCTAGCCCGAGGAAACACAAGCATTCGTATCACGACATCTTTGAAGCCATCGCTGTTACACATATATAGAGGAAGTACAAGATGCGAAAGGTGTCCGACATCGTTTAAAAACCTTTTTTCTTGTGGGCATTAATGAACCCATACTATCATTGACAAGCATATGCAAGAATACCGAGTTCCTCGTGGCGGAGAATGGGGATAATGCTAGCTGCTAGATTGGCTATCCCTCGTCATTCATAGCAGTGAGAACAAAACTGTAGTATTGTAAGCCTTTTTGGCGTTGCTATTAGACATTCAACCATCAGCATAGCATTCATTGCAATAACTCTAAACCCTAAACCAGTACACCCTAAACCCTACACCCCTATACCCTAAACCCTAAGCCCGTACACCCTAAACCCCAAAACCCTTTTAGGGTTTAGGACTCCGCGCCTCGCTGCAGGCTGGATTCCTCCTCGTCGCTGTGCATCACAGGACCCATCTGTGTTGGGATTGCCTTGGGTTTAGGGCTTAGGGCTTCGGGTTTAGTATTTAGGGCTTAGGCTTTAGTATTTAGGGCTTAGGGTTTAGGGCTTAGGCTTTAGGGTTTATAGGGCTTAGGCTTTAGTATTTAGGGCTTAGGGTTCAGGGGAATTTAATGGAAAACGACATGCAACAGAACATGGACAATCAGATGGAAAATGACAATTTGAGTATAGTACGTAGGTTGTCGAACTTATGGTCCCTTCATGTTAGGCGATGAAGGGCTACATAAGGTGTATAGAGAGTTATATGGGGTTTATAAACAGATTCTAGATAGCTTGTCTAGCACCGGGCTGTCTTCATGTATGACGAATTTTGGCGACGTTATCAGGATCCCTGATCTGAAATGAAGCTCTCTTTTCTCCAAGATTCTTGCATAGACAGATAGAATGAACATATAGGTCAAAGCACGGAAAACGATCGCCCCCTTTTTGGATGCTACAGTCAACTGTGCATGTGCTGGAGTCTTTGCGTTCATCCTCTACCCATACAGGCCCTGTTGAAAGGGCCCCTGTGTCCAAATGACCCTATACCCTAAGCCCTGGACCTCAGGGCTTTTGGCCTAGATCTTATGCCCTGACGGCCTGAACTCCAAGTCCTAACACGTCAACCCACAACGTACTCGACAGCTAGGCTACTTCAACCTGGGCCTTCAACTCTGAGCTTAAATCAACCAGACCTTACGTCCCGAACAAGAGGGCCTAAGAATTTTAGGTCCACTCCCCTCCCAAACCCTAAACCCCAAACCCTAAACCCTAAACCCTAAACCCTAAACCCTAACGAGGATAGTCCTTGAGCCCTCCGGCCTCATCCCATGACAGGATGGATGGCGGAGATCATGGTCATGGTCTTCTGCGCATAAGGCCTTGGAGTTGATGGTTTAGCATGTGAGCCATAGTCTAAAGGGTTTTGGGTTTGGGGGTTCAGGGTTTAGGGGGGAATTGCTTCATAGTATTACTCTTACTACTATTATTGCTTGGGCTATCATTCAAATGATTGTTGTTACGATCATTACCATTATTCTAGCTATGGCAGTAGGCGCAGCTGTAACTGGCTGATCGCATTGTGGTTCGTACGTTATCAGGATGGGTTCTATTTAAAATGCAAGCTTCGCTGGTGCGGTATTTGCACGGTTTGCTGTCTGTGATATGTGGGATTTGGGACCACATGGAACTTGGAACTACGGCGGCTGCACAGGCTTAGCGGCCCAAGCATAGGATCGCCCGGACAGACTGACGGGGTTCGCATTTTTTTATGTTTTCAGGGCTACGTTACGTTCATACGACAATAGTAGGGATCACGACGGTACCAGGGCCCTAGCGATCACCTGCAAGTTGACGGTTGGCGGATGCTGGCTGCACACGTCAACAGGTCCTTTTCTTTGCAGTTAACTGCACTCTCGGCTACCCTGAGCCCTAAACCCGCGACCGAGGCAGCAAATTCAAATACGGCATAAATGTAACGACGCAAGTTCTCACAGCGCTACATTCCCCCAACCAAATCAGAGTTGAGGGCTGTTCGTTGCCCCAAACTCACACGGGATCTGCAAAGGTGCCCTAAGAAGATAACTGTTCTTCCAAAAGGTACGGACTTGACTTTCATATATGCTTATCATTTCCCGATAAAGCATACCTGACCGCCCTAGAACCCTCCAGAACCCAACCTAAAAGCTCTGATGGGCCTATACTCTAAACCCTAAACATGCTCTGATGACTCAGGTCAGGGTTATCCAGCGTGAGGTAGCTGCTACTGACCACATTGGTTGCTGCTTCACCGTGCATCGAAGGGGAAAAAATGTTTCCGCCTTACCCAGTCACACCGTCTGGTGCCTATAATGGTAGTTGGAATAATACTCATAGCTGTACAAATATGAAGAATAATGGTGCTAATGCTGAGGCTGTCAAATTTTCTTTGTCATGCAGTAAGAGGAAGAAGTGTGTAGAGCAGATGATTTCTCATTATGGTTCTTAGCGGTTGCACTTGTGTTGCCGGCACCGGTCGGTTTGTAGCACCGGCTTGAACAAGTGCTTCACTTCAGATAGTAATTTAGAAGTTGGATCATGAGCAACGCAATCAACCGTTAGCCCTTCCATAGCAATGGTTTAGGGTTAAGTGTGATACGCCTTGGGTACTGTGACCGTTCAGTAACAGCTGGATAATAGTCATGACAGAACTATACATACAGCCCTGAATATGACCCCAGGTATAGACTGTTAATGGGGTGGGCGCAGGACCCAAGATGTACCCATGTTCTAAGGACTTAAGTTCCTACACTCGGCGAGTTTCAGAATCTGGGTTTACTTCCACTGATCCGGGGCATGGGGCTCGCTGGTCATGTGGGGTGTATGGGCCATATAGGGGGTAGGGATGCCACCTGAAGACTGGAGAATCACATAATATGGAAAAGAACATGGAACATGTAAATGGACACTGAATGACACTGAGTTTATGTAGGGGGTCTGGGTGGTCCTGGATTCCTTGTATAGTTCAGGCGCAGATCACCTCTAATGGATCTCAGAAAGACAGCGGGAAGCATTCAGGTCTCTACATTATCCGCACGAGGGACGGATGTTTGACCTCAATACGTAGAATGTCCGGAGTGAACTGGGGGTCTCGAAGATTTGCGGTTCCTTTTTTGCAGAGGGTCTGAAGTATTTGAAGTAAAGGTAATGTCTTGCTGGTGTAAACGAGGGGAAAGCATTCATTCTGGAAATAACCTCCTAGCCTCCGGACCTGGCGGATTGCGTGTGAAACAGCGCAGATGGGAGGGGTGCGCCGGGGACCGTATATAAAGGAGTATTATTTCGCTGCATGTTGGGGGTTTAGGGTTTAGGATTTCGGGTGTCCCTATATGAAGGAGTGTTAATCTGGCTGCATATTGGGGCACCTGGATTCTGACGAGTATGCAACTGAACCCTAAACCCTTAAACCCTAAACCCTTAAACCCTTAAACCCTAAACCCTTAAACCCAAAACCCTTAAACCCCTAAACCCTAAACCACTTTCTGCAAGGAGCTTATGCGGCTGCTAGCTGGCCGAGGTGCCGGGTTTAGGGAACTGCCTTGCACCTAGTAAGGGAGCTGAGACATGAATTAATCCCTTTTGTGAGCCATACTCTAAACTCCTTAAAGGGGGATATATAAGGGATTATATAGGGTGCTACCATAGGGGTTATTAAGGAGGATACTAGGAGTTTAGGACCCAATCCCTTATGGGTTGGGTACTGCCACCCCCCAGTAACAGTCTATATTAGGGGTCCTATTAAGGGCTATATATAACCCGATTATAAGTATTATCCAACTGTTACTGAGGGGGGGGGGAGGACCCAACTTATGGGTAGCCTTATGTGGCTCAGTCCCAAGTAGCACCAGCCCTAGAACTAGTGGGAGTTCAGTATGGCTTGCTCTTCACTATTACACTTAGGGTGGTATTGTTTGTTTTCGAGTATGACAGGTCAGTTCTGTCTGATCTGCACACTTGGCCAAAAATTCCAACGCTGATGCCGGGGCAAAGATAACAAGGGTATTTGGTTTGCCCCCCTTGCACCTTTCCGCCCACGCCCCGACGCATAAGTGCTTCAAACCTTTCCCTACGGGTCCAAGGACCCAAATAATGGGGTTTGACGGCCCAAATACTAGTATGAATGGTATTTGGGCCCTAAAGCCCTATGATTTGGGTCCCTGGACCCCTTAGGGCTGAGGACCGGGCACATCATGCTCAATGCAGGGCTCCGTAATGACTGTAGCCACGTGGACGCAACCGTGAAGAGTATGTAAAAGCCCGAACGATTGCTAAGAGTGCCTTGGCGCAATACGGTGGTTTCCCAAAATTAGGGGTACCTTGTTGGGGATCCCTATAATAAGGATTATAGTAGTTGTGCATTTATATTGGGGTCTCCCTATTTAATTATGGAAGTTACCATATATCTTTGTAGTCCATAGTGAACTATAGCAAAGGACGCGCTTCTACTCAACTATTCATGCAGGCCCTTACATTTGACAACTGCTGCCTGAACCTTCCAACTTTTCTTCTCACATAGACACGGGCTGTTTTGTTGAGCTTCACCGCTTCATACCCGCCCCCTGAAAGTTTTGTGCTGAGGTGTGCAGGGGTTCCTTGAATGCAGTCTAAACTTCAATCCACGTCCATTTGGGAGCCGTCGAACATGCTGTCCAAGCTTCATCGTGCGTGCCACTTTCCGCAGGATTGCAGATAGATTGCATGCGACTTGATAGGCGTTCTTGATACAAGCCTTGCGCGGGTTCGTAAGAATCGTCAAGAAGTTCTGACTCCCGCACACTGTGGTGCCACTCTGAGCAATTGTTTCCGTACCGCTGTTGGGTTTCGGGCTTGGAGGTTTGCAATTCCAAGCCCCATGACAGAGCTACCTGGTAATTTCTCACGGGCATGCAGGCCCCTTGCTAGGAAGCCCCTAATTGTGTTGCTTCCTTAGCCCTAGTTGGTGGGCAACATCCGCATGCACTTATTTATTAAGTTCTACCCCATCCCAACAATTGCCGTATCCTGTATACCCGAGTCATGCTGTACTTTGTCTCGCAAGTGCTTCAGGAGAAGTGGGAGATCGGATCCCTAATGCACCGAAAACCCTCTCCTATAGTGCTTAGTGGTCACTACATTCACTTCCCGACTGCCCCTTATAGTCTGTCAATACACAGGGGACCCCAAAATGGACACAAAAATACGGTAGTCCTGCTTAGAGGCTCCCAAAACTGGCACCCCTAGTTTTTCGAAAGCCATGTATTTACATTATCATCGTTTGATTGTGTTCAGTAAGTATTGTCTATGGGGGAGGGGTTGACGAAGTTGATGGCTTGACGTGGCGGATATGAGAACGGTAGTGATACTGGTCAGTTTTTTTGGAGGGTCAGAAGGACTTAGTAACTAGATTACGAACCCCTCTAAACCATACTAGTAACCCTAGTTATCCGTATTACCAACCTACGTACTAAGTCCCCATGACCCTAAACCCTAAAACCTAAATAGTAGTTTCCATGTTCTTTTCTGTTATCCTCCAAGTAGGGCTCAGGGTTTCTCGAAATTGCGGTCGTTTTCCAGGGAGCTCCGTAGATTAATAATCTGCGTGGGCAGGAGAATTCCGCCTTAGCAGATTCTATAACGGCTGTTTTACCTCCAGGGTACCTTTTAAAGGGTTATATAGGGGTTATATGAGGGTTACATTTAGCAGATTCTATGAAGCATGCTGCCGGTGGAAGGAAAACTCAAGCGAGGGAGCTTAGTCCTTGTAGTTAGGGTGATGCCAGGCTTTGTTTATCAGCTTTTACACACTTGTTGGTAGCAGGGAAAGAAGGAATCCTTCCTCGTAGTAGCCCATATATGGGGGTTTCCCAAAAATAGGGGTACCCTTTTTGGCGGTACTTACACTTAGGATATTTGGGAATCTAGATTGGTGTAGGGAATTAGGGAATGACCCCTATATGAGCTACTGTCAATATTTGCTTTTTTAAGGGACGCTTAAGAGTGGACATAGGGGTCCCTCTTGTAGTTTAGTATAGTCCCTAATATATTCCTTAAGAAGGAAAGGAACCCATGTCCATTAATTATACGGGGAAATATTGACTGTTGCTCATCTAATCACCACTTGTCCATTAGCTAGTTTCCATTGTGTTTTCCACTCCTTTCATTCCTTGCTAGCAGCCAGCAAGTTTAGGGGATTTGGAGGTTGGTTTAGGGTTTAGGCCCTTGTTGTAAAGACCTTTCCGGACTCACATCAGCCTTTAGTTTCCTTTGCTGTGCTGATGCCAGCGATTGCTCACACAATACTGTTCGTCAATACTTTGGGCCTCAGTTCCTGAATTTCAAACTTTGGCTCTTTGAGGTGAGCTTTTGGCCCGCAAAACCTTCAGCTTCAGAAATTCATTTCGGCATCTATAGCAGAAGCTTCAACATCTGTAGGCCTTTTGGGTCTGACCTATGCTGCGCATTGCTACAGCAATAATATTTCCCCGAACCCTAAAACCTAAACCCTAATAGGAATTTCAGACCGTTGGCTCTTGAATACATGTGCTTTTTGCATCGTATGCTGCCGCCCGGGCTGCCATCTGAAGTGAGAGCCAAGAAAGTCATTTGAGGGGTTCCCAAAATAAGATCAGGATGCCCCAAAAGCCCGAAAATAATCGAGCCCTTAAGTAGGGTTTAGGGTTTCCCTAGTGTCCAGAAACTTCCACATTGAGGTGATCCTTTGCATCATTATGACAACCTTTTGGGATCCTTATAGGAAGGGTTTCCCTGACCCCGAAGCCTCACAAGGTACAAACTTCCGAGACCTTCAGCAAACAGAACCTGAAGCCTTCATAAATTCCTCAGACTCGTCAACCCTAAGCCCTGAACCCTAAACCCCTATATTATAACCTTACAATACAGTACAAAAGTTTCTATCTTCTTTTCCATGAGCCCTATAAAGTCGCAGTAAGCTGGGCCATGTGCCAAAGATGGCGTCTGCTGCTTTTCCTGCTCCTGGCCCTGGGCCGGGGAGACTGCCCCGCCAACGGCAAGGCTCAAAGGAAAGGGGGAGGGGGGTTATATGGGGGATGGTATGAGGGTTTAGGGTCTAAACTCCCTCAAAAAGGGGGTTATATAGGGACTATATTATGTAAGGGTTTCAGGTTTAGGGTCCAAACTCCCTAAAGGGAGGTTATATAGGGGAGGGTATAAGGTTTGGGGTTTAGGTTTTAAGGTTTAGGCTCTAAACTCCCTAAAGGGGGGCTATATAGAGGAGGGTGTAGGTTTTAGGGTGGAGGAATTAGGGTTTAGGGTCTAAACTCCGTAAAGGAGGTCATAAAGGGCAAGGAACTACATAGGAGTCCTTGGGTGAGCTGTCGCGGTATCAGGCAGGGTGCCTGTCTGTTCGCAAGGCGTGGTTCTTTGGTTCTTTTTGGGCCTCCTCAAGGTGGTGACCCTAGCCTCTGGGTATGAAAAGGGACCCTCATTTGAGAACAGGCAGGTGAATGATTGCACCCAACCTCTGAAACCAAGGACCAAGAGCCTGAGACCTCGGGTTTAGGGTTTCATTAGGGTTTAGGGCCCGATGTTGGGATGGCAAGACTTGAGCATTAGCAGAGATATTCGCATCGCGTTTTGCAGTAAACCCGAAAGCCTGATTGCGGTATTCCAAATCAAGCCAAACAGCCTAGCAGCTATACCCCCTAATGATGCTCAACCTTGTTCGAAGTCTTCTGGCTCCTTAAGTGCTAAATGCCGAGCCCTAAACCTTATACGTCCTAATTTGGTCTTGGACCGCATAAGTTAGCCCTAAACCACGAGCCCTCAATCCTAAATCCCAAGCCCTATATAAAGCCTGAAAGCTAAACCTTACCACTTACCTTCGGTTAGCTAGGCGTTATAAAAAGTCCCTAAATAACCCATTATACTACTTCCCATGTTCTTTTCCACTCCTTCATTCCCTAAACCCCTAAACCCCTAAACCCTGAATCCTCAAC
>CAJNIZ010022891.1:136898-177622 GCA_905231905.1 Symbiodinium pilosum
CCCTAAACCCTAAGCCCTATGGAAAGTCCAGAGGCCGACCTTGATGCCTGTCAAACAGACATCTCTTTGGGAGGCCCGGATCCAGGGTTCCAGGGGTTTGGGGCTTTGAGGGTTTAGGGGTTTAGGGTTTAGGAGTTGGGTTTTACCCACAACCTCCTTTTTAGTTCCTTGTTGATAGTATCTTCTAGTCCTTCACAACAAAAACCATAACAAACCCCAAAAGGAAGCCCTGGGGTCTCGACCTGTGGGTTGAGGGTTTGGTGTTCATGGCTTAGAGGGCAGGCAGGTAAAGCCTAAACAGTTTAGGGTCCAGGTCTCAGCCACTCCAGGAATTTGCTTCAATGAGTATAAAGGAGGGTTTGGGGCTCAGAGTTCAACGTTCATGCTTTAATGCCATCTGCTTGGAAGTTCGTGCTGGCTTAATGTTGCAGTCTTACAATGCTTGGGGTCCAGGATGTGGGTCGGCCAACAACAGTTAGATAGCTTGTTAGAGTCTCTCCAGAGGCAACATGCAGTTCTCTGCAACGTATACACGGAGAGGTTGCCAATCAAAGCGCATCCGAGCTCCCTAACTAACGCTTCAAGTTGATTTTGGGCCTTATCATGGTTAGCAAGCTTTTGCCTGACTTTCCTACACGGAGCCTAACAGGCCCGATTCGCGACGAGACGCCCAAGACGGTGGCACCCACGCGACCTGCATTGCATGAAGTGCTAGGGCTATGCAAAGGGTGTATAGACTTGCGTTTAGGGTTAGGACCCTGTTAACAACCGATTCCAGTTCAGTTCTGTCCGAGCAGCTTGGGAAGGTGGTCGGAATTGGATCAAGAGCTTGCTTCATGGCTTGTCAATCGGACTCACTCGCATCAGCTACACAACGATTCAAGCTAAGTCAGCAGTTTTCTGTACCTCCGGGGAAGCACTTGCCTAGCTAGTTGATAGTTGTGCATCACATTTGCATCGTGATCCATTTTCATTCCTCTGCAATCTCCACAGTCCCCGTAACAGCCCACTTCTACATTCACTGATAACAAGAAGCATGTTAAGGAAAATCATAAATCAGGTTGCTGCTGAAAAGCCTCACCTCACCAATATGAGATGGGCCATCGGCCTTTTTGGTCATGCTTTTTCAAAGTACTGATAGTTGATAGTCGTAAAATCGTAAATACCAGTAAGAATCGCAATGCTACTAGTACTAATAGTAAGAATAGTAAGAACTGTAAGAATAGTAATGATAGTTGTCAGTCGTCCTTTCCTTTTCTTTCCTTTCCCTGACGTTCAATAATAGTTGTAGTAATCAAAAGTCCAAGCCTCGACCTGCTAACCCAAAACCTGTTGGCCTTTGTATCGTCATCTTGGGATCGTATGCTTCGTCCCAGTGTGACCCTCACTTGCTGCCGAAATCCACCCGGCCGCTCGCTACCGTTCTCTCAAGCCCAGAAGCTCTAAATGATTTGCTGGTTGTAGGAAGGGAAGACATGACTCTTTAAACTTTAAAATCCTTAAGAATAGATGGATCCCTACACTAGCCTTTAAAATCCTGATAAGATGGTGGCTTCCATTTTTACTGTATCCATTCCTCATGCAGAACCAGAGGGCTGAGCCTGAACCCCGAACGCCTAGACCATCATCTTTCAAACCCTTAGCCCCTGCGCCGGGGAAGTCTTTGAAGGCCTGCACCACATGTGGCCCTCAAAGCCTTAGTCTCAAACCCATAGAACGCTAAAAGATCTTAGCAAAAAGCGCAGAAAGTTGTGATGAAATGCTGAGGGTTATCTGTAACTATGCTACAACCATGGGGGGGATAGGTTAGAACCTTGCAGCTGGAGTGTTTTCCTACTTTGAAGTCTCCCTAAACCCTAGACCCTAAACTCTAAACCCTAAACCCTCAGCCCTAAACCCTAAACGCAAAACCCCTAGACCCCTAAACCCTAAACCCCTAAACCCTCAAGCCCCCCGTGTTCCCCCAAAGGCAGCAGCCGGGAAGATCCTCAGCGGCTTGCGCGGCGACACGGACGGCATGGCTTGAGATGTTTAGGTTTTGGGATTGGGGTTTAGGGTTTAGGGGTTTAGGGGTTTAGGGTGTAGGGTTTTAGGGTTTAGGGTTTAGGGTTAAGGATGTAGGGTTTGGGTTTCAGGGTTTGGGTTTTAGGAAGTTTGGGGTTTAGGGGGTTGGGGCTTAAGGTTTAGGGTTTAGGGCTTTCCTAAACCCCAAAACTGTAGAATAAGAGCGCTTGTTTTCTTTCGACATGGTCGGGTAGTCCGATATGGCCCAAGTTTAGGTATAAAGGGTCAGACGGGATTCGTTCATCAATTGTAGGTTGGATTACTGAACATTGTTTTATAGCTGTGGATTTCTCTTTGTTTCAGTTCAGTGTTTGGGTTGTTTTCGTTACATACTTAGGGCTCAACAGCTGAAGCCTGCACAGAAGTTATGAGGTGTATGAGCTGCTGTCAATATTAGCCTTCTTAAGGGACCCCTAGCACTAGAGACAGGGCTACCTCTTGTAGTTTAGCATGCTCCTTAATACAGTCACAAATGAGGAATCCATGTCCAGTAAACTATGTAGTTAATACTGATTGCAGCTCATATCAGGTTTGAGAGGAAGAGGGCCGGGTCGCGGCAGCCTTCGTAAAAATACCTACAGCCCTCAGAGGTTATAGGATAACCCCAATCATCGCCATGATCAGGTCCCAGTGATCTTCCAGGCAGAGGTAGAGATCTAGAAGTAGATAGAATATGGCTTTGGGTATATTACAATGAGATCCCCATATACCCCATATTCTATCTACTTAAGGGGCACTATGGTAGTAATCGGGGATACCAATCCTATGCAGCAGGCTCCGTAAAGGAACCTTATATCCCAGACCCTGAAGCCTTGACCCAAATCTCAAGTTCTGAAAAACCTAAACCCTAAACCCTAAAACCCTAAACCGAGTTCAGACTCCAAGGATTGGCCGGGATGCGCTCCCCTGGGCCTCTTCGGGGAGTGTGGCTTGGCTTTTGTTAGTCTCTTCTAGCTGAGTTTAGGCTTTGGAGTTAAGTTTTTAGGGACTGGGATCTATGGTTAAGGTGTTAGGGCTTAGGATCTAGGGTTAAGGTTTTAGGGTTTAGGGTTTAGGATCTGGGGTTCAGGTTGTAGCGTTTAGGGTTTAGGGTCGATGGCTAAGGTTTTAGGGTTCAGGATCTAGGGTCTAGGGCCCGGGTCTAGGATTTGGGGTTAAAGTTTTAGGGCTTGGCGTGAAAGGTCCGGGGTGAGGGTTAGGGTGAGGATTTTGGTAACTTACTTGGTAACCCCCCCCCCCGCCATATAATGGATAATCATATGCACAAGAAGATGGAAGATCAAATGCAGACTGTGCTTATACAGTTGTTTAGGGGCGGGTATTTAGAATAGTGGCCTTCTAGGCTCCATGCCTGGGTTTCGGGGGGTTCAGGTAGGGTTGTGTGGCTCAAGGTGGCGTAGTTGTGGTTCTTTAAGGATCTGGGACGATGCTGTGGTATTTCTGGTTAAGAGTTTTGGGTTTGGGGCCTCTGGGTGTAGGTTAGGCGATTTAGGGAAAATGAGAATGTCTATGGCACGTTGACAGCATCTAGGTATTTAAGTATTTCATCCGAGAGAAGCCTCCCACATCCCACCCGACACCCTACGAAGGACTCTTTTTCGTTTAAGACCATCATCTCGAATCAAATAGTAGTTTCCATTTCCTTTTCCATTATCCCAAAATAGCCCCCATATAACCCTAATATAATCCTTGATACTAGTTAAGCTATATTATACTACCGTTATCCCAATATAGCTCCAACATAATCCCCAATATAAACCCAGACCTTCTTGCAAGCTCAGTCTACCAGATCTAGGTTTCAGTCCCAAGCCCTCGGCTCTCTATTCTGAGCCAAAGAGACGTAACTAGGGTTTAGGGTTTAGGGTTTAGGGGACGTAACCCAAAGTTTAAGGCTTAACCCCAAGACCTTGGGCCTATAAAGTGACCCCTCGTATACGTCCGAAGTTATATCGTATGTTCCCTTTTCTATCCCATTGCACCTGCATAATGCTAAGCATGATAACCCTTTATATACCCCCTAAATAAGATGCCCCTATATAATCCTATATAATAACCTCTCATATTCCCCCTACATGATATACTCCTATACAACCCTATATAATCACCCTTTGTATATCTTACCCTCAATCCTAAACTGTATGCAATCCCTATACAAACGCATACATACCTGTGTTTGGTGAGAGAAGCTTCCGAGGTTGCCCCTCCAATGGCGGAGCCATGTTGGGCTGCTGCAGCTGCGGCAGAAGTGGAGGGCATTTGTATATTAAGAGGGGGTTTAGGGTACAGAGATTTAGGGATTGTGGTTACCCCCAACACCAACAATGAAGAAAGATGTGGAACAAGAAAATGAACCTTTGATCGAAGGGAGGTTTTGGGTACCCCAACCCCGAGATAGAATATGGGGTATATGGGGATCTTATTCATACATACCCAAAGCCATATTCCATCTACTTAAGAGGGACTGTATATACAAGAACCCAAAACATGACCGTATAGAGACTACAATAGTTCAATTTCAATAGTTCAAGTGGGGACCAGAGACAGGGAACGCCAACAAGACTCGACCACAACCGATAACTCAAAGCTTCATGAAAAAAGAAGCGCATGCTCCCAACTGACAATCCCATGTTTTCAAGCTACAAACCATAAGCTCCTATAACCACCTGGGCCCCAGATTTAGGTGCAATGACGGACCAAAACTCATAGAAATGCCAACACGGGCATGTTTCTACATACTCTCAGGGGTTTCCGCAAGGCCTGGAAAACTTGCAGTCTCGAATTGCATCAACCAGGCAGTGCTCCAGGGAGGAGACTGGCCCTTCTCCAGATGGAGAGGCCCCGTTCCTCTGTTATTGTCGCACGGTTTAGGGGTTCAGGTTTTAGTGTTTAGGATTATGCTCCACCCTTTATGAGGAGTCGTATATGGGATCTTTGTCAGAGTATATGTATATATATATATACACATTAGTGCTACGATTATGATTGGTAAAGGGTGGGGACAGTATCCGAGAAAGTTCTCGGTTGAGGCTGCTTCCAAACTACGAGACATTTGTCTCAGATCGCCCTACTTGCGCCTTAGTCCAGGCTTGGAATGTGGGATATGGTAGTTTCTCAAGATAGGGGGACCCCAATATAGACAACCAAATACTCTAGTCCGTTTGACCCCCAAAAGGGTACCCCTAATTTCGGGAACCCCCGCCATATAGGGAGGATGCGGGGTTCGTGTTGGAGTTTGGATTCTTTGACAAATCCAAGAGCCAGGGGCATTGCCTAGAAGTTCTGCACAATTTTGATTCGAGGGTTTGCATTTGGTTGAAAAGGCAAACCTTGCTTTTCAATTACATTGTTCTTGGCAGCGATAGCCGCAAGAATGGCGATCTTTCGTGGAAAGCCAGGGTCTACACCCTACACCCTGATGCCCAAACCCTAAAGCCTATACCCTGCAGTCCCAGTCATGGAAAGGAAAGGCGTCACAATCGATGACACCACCCTTCAGTCCCCTGGCAAGCGACTCCAAGATGGGTGACGCGGTTTAGGGTTTGGGGTTTAGGGTTGGGTTTAGGGTTTAGGGTAAAGTGTTTAAGGTTTAGGGTTTAGGGTTTAGGTTCCTCTAGTTTAAAGAGTTTAGGCTCATAGAAATGAGCGGAGGGATCTGTGGAGGAAGTCTGTTTCTTACTGCCGGCTAGGTGAAGCTTGGAGTGTGGGATTTAGGCTTTAAACCCTGCGATGTAGAAGCCTATAAGATAGAATATGGCTTTGGGTATGTTATATCAAGATCTCCATATATCCCATATTCTATCTACTTCAGGGGGACTACACATTAACTACCAACGGCATGGTCCCAGATTCCTTTTAGTGTGGGGCACCTCAAGTATACCTTAACATCATATTGGTACTTTCTTAGCTTATCTACAGTACACTACCCCTTCTTGTTAAGCCCAGTCTCCGTTTCATGTTCCATTTCATTTTCCATTTTATTGTCCATTTGAGTTACATTTTTGTTAACGGTTATTTAGGCCTCTAGAACCTAAACGCTGCATCCTGTGACAGCGCCCTTTACACTCTAGAGGAAAGGTCTGCCGTCCGAGGCCCACGGTGAACTCCTGCGGACGGCTTGGGGTGTAGGAGTGTAGGATTCAGACTCCAAATCGCAAAGTATGGCCAACAGACATGAACTTCTGAGCACGTACCTGGACCTGGAAAGTAGGTAGGATACGTGCCCAAACCCCAAAAAGAGCCACAACTTCGCAGCTGCCATGTAGCACAAACCTTACCATCCCCCTTGGCTTGGCCTTTGTAAGGCAAGGCATGAGTTTCAGTTTTTTTTGCCGTCCCTTACTCAGGATTGTTCATCTTATCATAAAAAATGCCCGCTTAAATGCCAAAAAAGGAAAGCCCCTCTCGCCACAGCATTGTTACTACTGCTAGAAGCAACAGTTCAACAGTATCATGCTGAGGGCCTCAGGGGCTGCATCATGTTGAGGATTGTAGAAAAAGTTGGGGAGTGGGAAAGGGGTCCCAACCTTGCTTGCTGTCCGTCTTTTCAGGATAATATGGCCTTTCTAACTATAAGGCTTGAGAGTTCAGGGTGTAGGTTTCGTTATTGGGTTTAGGGTTAACGAATCAGGGTGTAGATGCTTCACGGTTTAGGAGTTGAGGCTCTGGCCTTTTGTACCACAATGGTTTCAAGTCACTCTCAGTACATTGGTAAGCGAGGACCCTGAGTTCTTCCCAGGAGCAGTTCCCGAAAGTTCCCGCATTCTCCCATGCGAAGAGGGCAGCATATACACTCCACACCACGGATTGCAGAACTGCCCAGGCTCAGTACTGAAGACACACGTTCTGGATTATATCCTAGGTACCCCAGTAGTACCCTTTTTCCCTTCATATTTTGGGGTCTCCTGGTTAAAGCTGACAATAAGAAAAAAGGGTATCCTTATTATTAAGGGGTTACTGGGGAACCTAGTATTGCATGTAAGGCATCTTGTCCCTGATCATTTTGGTTCAGGGCTCGGGGCGAGGCTAGGGATCCATGCAGTTTCATGCCGGCCCACACCCCAAGCCCCAAGCTCTGATCTCCCCCCCGAGTGTATTCCTAGGCACTGCACTAGAAACGTTGACACCTAAATAAATCCAAAGCCCGCACCCCTCCACATGTTAACCCGCCAAGTTGATGAAACAAGCTCAGAAGGACCAGGACTGTTGTTACGATTTCTCTACTAGCTGCCAACTGCAGCTGTTGATCAGGAAGTTTTTTTTCTGGTCAAACCCTAAACCCTCAAATTCAAGTTACCTGCCTGGATGGACAGTTTTGCATCGTACATGTGGGCGCCTCCGAAAATCAGAGGTCTCTTCTAAGAAATGTGGGCTTTTGGGGTCTTTATTGGGCCCTCCCTTTGATGGCACCATTTAGGGTCATGCAGGATTTGTCCATCAACAGCAAGAAAGGTATTGCGCCGGCCGTATACCCGGCGATTGGCCAAATGCCAGAGCGCCATTGACATCCTTGCGAATCTTCCAGACGTGGCGCCTTGATTGAAACCCAAACCCTATAAGGGTCCAAGGACCCAAATAATAGGTACTTTTACTATATTACTAATGGTATTTGGGCCGTGAAACCCCATTATTTGGGTCTTTGGGCCCTTAGGGAAATTGCCAGCTATTATACAAGGGTTTGGGCGATTTTGAGGCATTTCCATCGCAGGCTAGATGGAGGTCAAAATGAAATGGATGAGCAATCAAGGCCTCCAATGAGCCTGAAGTGTTTTCAGTTTAGGGTTCAGGGTTTAAGTATAGGGTTTAGGGTGCTCCTGGCGCGCTTTAGCAGTAGGATGGTTCCTTATATGTGTTAGATGAGCGCGTTTGTTCCACAATTTGGTAGTTTCCCAGGACGGGGTTACCCCAACATAGACCCCAATATTCTATGATCCTTATTATGGGCACCCCAAAAGGTGGCCCTAATTTTCGGAAACTCCCATTTAGCATCCTGTAGATGAAAAAACAGTTCGCTTTTCCAGGGGATGAAAGAGCGCATCTTTTTGTTTGAGAGGCTCCTCGTATTCACATCGAATAGCGCGAGGGTCTACCACGGCCTGGATTGGTCATTGTCCGCGGGAGCAAGGCTACATCATGCTTATCTAGCCTGTACTTGAGTGGAAACATCCACGAGGGGCCCTGTCAAACAAACTGCCATAGAAGAATGTCGTGGGCATTATTTGATGCGAAATGTTTTGGCATCGGCCACCTATGCCCCGTTCATACAGTAATCCATATCGACATGTGAGACTTGGTGGCTGTTTTGGATGCCTGTGGGTTCGTTTCGAGTGTAGGGTCAAGGATTTGCGTTGTATCTGCGTTGCATTTGTGCGCTGGCAGAGTTGCGGGAAACTAGACATGGAAGGTGCGCACCTCTGCTACAAATCTTCCGGTGTGCTGTAAGCGAACTCGTCTTGCCTCTACCCAGGTGACCACCAGCTCTGAAGCACATTCTTGAGCCACCCTTTCATACCCGAACCGAATGCATCGCCAGACCCAAAGCACGCCCAAGTTGCGGATCTCAAATGCAGGCGCGGTGATCAATGCCACGTACTGTTGCAATGAGTATTTGTAATACCGATTGCTATTCGATGCTTTATTGGCCAATGCACATACTTCTTGACGTGTGACTTGCTGCAAGGAACACGCAATGGCCCGTTGAAGGGAGAAAAGCTTCCTGGCAGGCAGGGGCACCGTCGCTCACCAAACCCGGTTGCTGCTACGTTGAGTCAGTATTGGGGTTATATTTGGGGGTTATAATGGGATAATGGAAAATAAAATGGAAACTACTATAATGGAGAATCAAATGGAACATAAAATGGAAAATGAAATGGAATTATAATATAGTAGTTTCCATTTTCTTTTCAGCCTGAAGTAAAAGACCTTGCCTCCACATCCCAAGCTAGACAAGTCTGGATCGTAATCACCAGAAAAACACATTGTGGACTGGACGCGTGATGCCAGTTCAGATGTTGCAGGGCCTTGTGGATTTCGTTCGCAGCCACGGGGTCAAAGTACCTTGACTGCAAGTTGGGTAGGGGCCTGGAGCGGATGCATGTATTTAAGGCCTGCCTTTGTAGCTTGTGTTTGGAGATTCGTTTGAGTGACCAGGTTGGCTTTTGAATGATTCAATCCTTGCGGTCTCCAGGTCCTGGTCGGAACGCCGGTGACCTGCGCTGCTGGCCAGTAATTTGAGAAAGCTCTGCGGAGTTGTGTTTCCGAAGCTAGTAAAGGGGTTGCCTAGCCGTATGAAATTTCCGAAGCAGAACCGGGGTCGAATGCATGGGAACACATCCTCGAGAGGGCTGCGCTCCACACTTGAAGTTCTTAATTTGTCCCTGGCCCAGCAGGGGATACCAAGTGTTGACAGATACCGGTCCGCATACCAAAAAGTCAGAGTTCTTGTTGGTTCACGCAGCTTTTGCATCTGGAAAATTGTAGGCGCGATGCGCTTTGGGCTTTTTTCTGATGGCCACGCAGAGGCAGTCCATGTTTGAGCTTGCGTTCGGGACCTTCTGTTTTGTGCTGCTGCATTGGGAAAGAGACGACTCGGCTTGGAGAGCGCATCGGCGACACCAATGCGCACTTGACAAACGAACGCGGGCAAGCGTTACCCCCATCGACCTGAACACAGTAAAACAACGTGAGCGTTGTAGGCACAACCAGGAGGTTGCTGCGGCTTTACAAGAGAATCAGGATTGTATTTGGATTATGTACGGTTTACTCGGAAGTCTTTGCTTGGAAGTCTTGTTGGACCTTGTGGAGTTTCAGGCTTCGCTTCACATTGAGGATACAGTTTCGCTTCTTGAGCTACATGGGAAGCTCAGGGCAGGTTATTCATGCACAAGGGCCCATCCGTCCTCCAAGCAGCATGTCTGAATTTTCAACCTCCAAGAACGCCTCCAGGGGTATGAGGGGTCCACTTGAAGTGAAATGCGATACAACAATAGAAAAAAAACGCCTGAATCACAAGAACTAACCCTATCTCCAACTTGGCAACCTATATCCCCATTGGGTACATTTCACTTGCTACTGTCCCAACATGATTCCTATGATATCCCTGCAGTGGACAGCTAGAACCTCCTCAGTATCCCCCTGCTTCCCCCCGGTCCTCGAGGCTCCCCTCTGGGAGGACCTCCCTATTTTGGATGCACCCCCCCTAAAAAATAGGCAACGCAAGCTGAAACATAACTACTTAGCCGAATTTGCTTCCTTTTTCTAGGATTGCTGGCAGCTGGGGGAGAGCATGACCCTAAAGTTCAGGATTTGGGGTTTCGGGCCTAAGGGTTTAAGACCTAAACCCTAAAGTGTCAAGGTTTTGTCAGATGATGACAAGACGTGGGGATGGACCAAGGACTGGTCTGCAGGCTTTCTTAGAGTTTTTCAAAGCAGGCACGGTTAACGACGTAAAAGGGGTGATAGGTTTATAGGGTCAGGGTTTTATAGGGTGAGGATTCAGGGTCAGGTACCGTTTGGACTATGGCGAGTTGTGGCGGGATGATAGGTGTCTCCGCATTGGGCTCTAGACTGGTCATGTGGAAACGTTCTTATTCGCAAACGGAGTGCCTGCAAATAATAGAGTTGTTCTTGCAAAAGCCTTCTGTAATTTAATCCCCAACAAGAATCGCATTAACCCCCCTATGATTCGCACATATTCCTAGGAAACTCTGAGCGCGCCCTTATTTTGAGACGTTCCCGAACTCCAAAATCAGACTGTCTAAAAAAGCATACCCTTCAATCCTTTTGTAGGCCAGGCTTCAGCAAGCGTACTATGGGTTGTCCAGTTGCAGAGACCTTCAACCATGTGTCAGAATGCATACGAAACCTGCTGTTCAATGCACCTGCTTCCCCACACGCAATGAGCCCCCTAAACCCTAGACCCTAAACCACAGGCAGGCCTCGCGTTCAAGGCAAAAAAGTTTTTGGTAGGTCTGCTTTGGGGTTCCTGGTTGTTTGTAGGACCTCAGGCCTTACACATTGCCTTATTGCCTTATGTATTGGGTCATTCCCCCTCCCAGTAACTGTCCTCAAAGGGGCCTTATTAAGGAGGTGGTTCTTATAACTCATTGTGGCCACAGTTACTGTAAGGGGGAACGTCCCAATTTATGTAATACTCAGCGTAAACCAGCATAGGGAGCTTTTGGGAGTTCTCCTTGCATGCGAGGAGTTCCTCAAAATGGTGGGCCCAGATCACGTGATGGGCCTCGCTATTGGCAATGAGCTGGAGAGCTTGCTTGGGGTTGGTGGGTTCAAGTTTGGGTTTCAGATCTACCTAAAGCCCAAAAGCATGTAAAATGATAGCCCTAAACTCATGGTAACAGCCATACGGGCCATTGTTGCATACTTCTGGGGTCCAGGTAGTTGCTATAGTTCATTCTTGGTAGGCAGCTTGGCTTCAGGCCTCCAATACCTAATGCTAAGGTTGGGGTGGAGGAGTTAATCCTCTTGGGGATTAGGGTTTCAGGGTTTAGATCTTAGGGGTTATATAGGGTATAGTATATAAAGTTATGTAGGGATTATACAGGGTATAGTATATTGGGGTTATATAGGGATTATAGGGTAAATCATTTCAGTTTGCTACCACACCCCTGCAAGCGGGAGCTGCCATTTCTTGCTTGGGCTTTGCACGTCACACAGTTCATCCCCTACAGAATCCTGCTAGATATTCAGCGTAAAGAGGAGAATATCCTCCACTACAACTGGAAAGGCGGTCCCCAAACCCGAGTAACCCATGAAACCTTTCAGGCAAAAGTGCGCCCGCTGCGTACACCACAGAAATCCCTAAAGCATCGTAAAGCCACACGATGGACCCATGAACCCTGATAAGAAGCCATGCATAGCTCATTGTGTTTAACCAAGATCCTCCCAGTACACTTAATTGTGGGTCCCCAACAGCGGGTACATAGGGCTGAATAGAGGGCGCTTAGACGGTCCGGCTGTGTAGTCTACAGCAGCAAGTCCTAGGGTTTAGGGTTTAGGGGGTATACACCTAAACCCTAAACCCAAAACCTTAAACCCTAAACCCTAAACCCCTAAGCCCTATAGGGTTTAGGGTTTAGGGGGTTTATGTATTGGGCACTGGCATAGCCTCCCCGTGACTCCCGCAAAGTCACAGAGGAGCTCCTGGCCGACCATGCGGACGAGACGTGCATAGAGGACTTCGGCGCTACGGTGGATACAAAAAATCCTGCATGACCGTAAGTACCCCAAATGTGGGGAATCATGGTACCATAGTATACTAAGGTCATGCAGGAATGTTAGTATCAACAGTAGGTAGGGACAGCCCAAGTTATGGCCAGGTGATCTTTTGTGGCCCCTCTATGGAGGATGTTCTAATTTGAATGAGGGGAGTGTTTCATAATGTATTTACCTAGACTTGGTGAGCTTGAGGGTTGCTGAACTTGTCCTTCAAAACGTCTTGGGGATGCGGGTGTATAGGACTGCGTTTACGATTGTCGTGCTCTTAAAACTGGGCGGAAACGTCTGTGCAAACCTCATATGCCCCAGCCATGGCCTAACTCAAGATACTGAGAATGTCTTTTAATGGCAAGCAATCAAGCACTGGGGCCCTGAGAGTCAAGTATACAGTTAAGAATAAGGGCTCAACTATATAACCCTAGTACACCCTTATTTTACCCTACATAGCTCTGTATAACCGTATATAGCCCTATAATATAACGATCAAGAGACAAAAAATGAACCCTAGAGCTTCAGGCTTCGGAGGTTGGGCAGTCGTTCTGAGCATTTTTCGGATCAGGGCTCAGGGAAGTTCGGACAGTAGGCTTTAGGGTTTAGGGAGGGTTTCGGAAGCTTGTAAGAGTTGAGGGTTAAGCTTCAGGGGACACCAGGGTGCATATGAATTAGACATGTCATTATATGGGAGGTTGACAAACTTGGGTCCCTGGTTTGGGACCTAATTTTTTTAAAACAGAACCTGAACCCATAGACAGGGCTCCCACAAGCTTAGTCTTGCTTCAAAGCCCGACTGCCTTCCTCCGGAACGCGAGGCCGAAGTTGTATTTTTATCGTCCTTCCCCCTAATATTAAACACCCCCACCCCCCGAATATTAAGTACACGCATAATGTGGTATATCAGAATATATATGGCGAGTATTCAATATTCGGGGAGTGGGTGGGGGATTTGAAATATCAGGGGAGGGCATTAGTTTCTCAAAGTATGACCTATGTCACAATAGCATCCCTCATAGGTGCCCAAGATCCCTTTGAAGGTCTCCCAGGAATTGCCTTGAGAACCCTCCCCTCAGATTGCTGGAGGAGCTTTGGGAAGGAGGGAGGCTTTGGAAAACTTTCAATGAGCGCACCTCGGCTAAACCATTTGAAGTTTAGGGTTTACTCCTGAAAGGGGGTTATATAGGGGATTATATAGAGGACTGCTATAGGGGTTATTAAGGGGGATACTAGGAGTTTAGACTATAGCTCATTTGAAGTTTGGGGTTTGGTGTTGAGGGTTCAGGGTAACCCATTCCCACCAGCAACGGGTTTGCATCACAATGCTTGCGGGGGCGGGGCCTTGAAGGGGACGGGTGTGTGTGGGGTTGAGGAGGTGTCTCTAGGCCTTAGGGCCTTTGTTGGTCTGACTTGGAGAGATCATGATTTTCTCTGTTCGTATTCAGGAGAGCGGTTTGACGTTACTGGGGCTTTCCACCTTTTAGATCTGCTTTGTGTCGCACATGTGGCTGTGAGATTTACGTATGCCTTGCGCTGTCTCAAAGGATGTACTTCACAGCAGATTTTCAGCTTGGAATGTGCGTCACATGAGCTCGCTTACATTGAGTTAGATAATTCACGCCCCTGAAAAGTGGACTGCAGAAGTGATAAACAACGGCTGCTGGTGTTGCTGCTTCCGTGCTGCAGCTGCTGCCACTGCTACTTCTTCTTCTACTCGATTATCGCAGCTGCTATTGCTGCTGCTGCTGCTGCTGCTGCTGCTGCTGCTGCTGCTGCCTCCGCTGCTGCTGCTGCTGCTGGGATGGTAGCGATCATGATCATGTGATGGTTGCAATGATGTAGTTGTTTCTCTCCACCACGTTGTGCAGCTGGCTCAACCATTATACTTGACACCACGCCCACCGATGTTCAGGGGATAGTGCCGTGAGACGCCCCTCGGTTCTATGCCTGGTAACAGTTTCTGTCCAAGCTGGCTCCACCTATGCCAGAATTCCCTTAAGAAATGACAAGGTCATCGCCTTCGCTGGCACAGAGAGTTGTAGGTTCTGGCGTGCCAGCCACAATCTCCTTTTTGGCTTTCACGTTCCATGGCAACAGGGCACTATCCTTCCATCCCGTCGAGCTTCGGGCTGCTGAGCCCTTCTCTACCTAGTAGGAGCCGGGAAGGGCACTGGATCCCCATAGGCTTCTGTATGATCCCATATGATGAATAGCCCAGTCCCCCCCCCTTCCCTACCAAGCAACAGGGAGTTATAGCAAGGGGCAACAGACCAGACCGACGCAATGAGCTTCGTACGCGTATACAGTGCTTCGGGCGATGTGCTGCTGTCGATCGATGCGGGTGAGGACACGGCGGCCAAGATTCTGGAGGAAGCACAGATGCCATGTGATGTGAGTTCTATAAGAATGAGGAAGGCTACCCCTCATAACCCCTAGATAACTAATAGGGAGTCTCCTGGGAGCAAGATCATTGCTATTCGCATTTGTGTAGTATTTTATTTGGAGCTACTATGGTACCCAATATATAGAGTAAGATTATAGCCTCCTTTTGTGGTATAGTATTTTATATAAGGAATATTATGTTACTTACCACCAAAAACAACACTACTCATATGACCTACCGTACGGAAGTACTCGATTCGGACTTGGCAGGTTACGTTGGGCTGGTGCTACAGTTGTGGTATTTGTAGGGACAATCTTGACAGTGCATATTGCATTTCAATGGTCGGGGGAATGACCCACACTTTACCTGGAAAGACTTCTCAGACATTTTCCCTAAGGCTCCAACGAACCGAACAATAGGGCCTTAAGGACCAAATGCTATTAATCTTATGGCAAAACCCCCTATGAGTTGGGTCCTTGGACCCTTAGAGTTTTGGTCTTGTACCATCCCAAGGAGCATTTTCAGCATTGCTTTCGTTGCTATGGGTGCAAGGGGACTTTCGTGAGACTGCACTAGCTAAACGCCTCTCTGAGACTCCAAGATTCTAAGGTTCAGGTTTAGGGGTTTAGGGTTTAGGGATTTAGGGTTTGGGTTCTAACTCCACCCGTAAGCTTGGCCCTATAAGCCCTCAGCATTGCCCCAGGAGACTCTCCCTGTTCGGGCCTTGAAGCGTCGACTGCAGGCGTTGTGCCAGGCGTCCAGATTCCGGCAGAGGCAGACTGCTCAGGGTTTAGAACTATTTTCAATTTTAGTATAGTAATTATGTCCGTAAGGAATTTCCAAAAATGTTCGTATTAAATGTTTAAGTCTTTAGCAGGACTTCGAGCTTAGGGTTTCAAGGGCAGATTTCTGGCTTCAAGGGTTTCGGTTTAAGGGGTTAAGGAGTGAGCTTCGGGTACTGTAGGACCCTAGACCCTAAAAGGCTTCCAGGACTTAGGAGATGTCAGATTTTCAGGGCTGGTGTCGTGTTTCAACCCTGACGCTCCACATACACAATTTATTGCGTACACGGGATTTGGAGCATAGCCATGGTTTAAGGTAGTACAGGTTTTGTGGGAAATATGTGAATATTGAGTATTTGGGCCCTTAGGGCAAGAAAGGCCGCTGCGAGGTGGGTTGAGGGTTTCTCCTGGCCAACTGGCGAACCAACTAGAAGATTAAAAAGTTGTTTAGGGTGAAGCTCCTGCTGGGGCCAAGCTTCTGTGGTTAGAGTCGAGGGACTTCAGGAATACAGGATGTGCGAAGTGTATAACGAAATTCAGGGCGGGTTCTTCTGAAGATACGCTGTGTGGTCCCAGTTTTTAGGGTGTTTTTTGGCCCTGGGCCTGCAAATACAGAGGCTGTGAAACCTATGCTGTCCTATCTACATAGCAAATTCCCCTAAACCAAGATAGTCCTTCTTGAAAGGTTGAAACCATGGGCCTTTAGTCTGGGCCCTTAACCCTGGGATCCTTATGTACCTACTAGAAACCCTATTTGTACCTCGAAAGGTACCTAGAATCCCCCTAGAAGGCCTAAGGGCCCATATAAGGGGCCCATACTTCTAACCTTAGACCTCTCCAGCAGTCTTCCACCGAGCTGCTTGTGACTGCACATTTGCTAGAAAGAAGAAGAGGCTCCCTGAGCCCTCGAAGCACCTCGAAGCACCACTGAAGTTGCATGCCCTAAGGTCTAAGCCCTGTCCATAGTCCCCCTTAAGTAGATAGAATATGGGGTGTACGGGGATCTTATTCTGATCTACCCAAAGCCATATTCTAGCTACTCAAGAGGGACTATATACCCTAATGGTCCAAGGACCCCAGTAGAAAGGCCTTAGGGCGCAAATACCATGCAAATACCATTAATCTTCTAGTAGTTCCACCCAAAACTCTATTATTTGGGTCCTATTTACCCCCATATAGTCTTAATATATCCCTATGTATCACCCTATAAGCCCTTTAAAGGGACCCTACTATTGGGGTCCTTGGACCTTTTAGGATGCCCTTAAACTCGTTAAACACCTTGTAGGCATCCAGGTTTCTACCAAGCCGGATCCTCAAGGCCTGATAGTTCAAGTGTGCAGGGCTCAAAGCCCAACCGACCAAACTTAAAGTCTTTGAATATTGTAAACCTTAGACCAGCTCTTAGGGTTCAGGGCTTAGGGCCCGTAACCTTGAACTCTAGATTCAAACCCCTAATATCCCTAAACCTAAATCCTTGGAACCAACCAGGCTACTGCATGGCCACGAGGAACTCGAAGATGACAGAGCTCTTAACTTTCCTGCTGACTTGCATCTGGACTTATGCGTCCTCCGAATCCCGTTGAGGTTCAGGGTTTGAGGTTACTATACTCCCCCGCGCAAAGTTCCCGCTGGAGTAGCCTTTTTCTCAAGGGGGTTTGAGAAGCCAACCCTAAACCCTAAACCCTAAACCCTAAACCCTAAACCCTAACATAATAGGACACGGGTCAGGGGCTTGGGCCTTCAGGTTCAGGATATCAGAGGTTGTCAACACTGTGACTCTTTGTTGGGTTCCCTACGTACATAGACGTGTGTATATATATATATATGTATATTTTTCATATGTTTGTATATTAGGGCCGTGTCATGATAGCATCCCCAGAAAAGTGACTCAATGTCAACGATGTTTCCATGTGTTGGAGGTTTGGCACTTAAAGTCATAGAGCCCTCAACCCCAAAGCGTTACAGAAAGACGCGTTACTATAGTTTGGTTTCGTGGGTAGTTAGAGCTCCGAATGAAAATACCTCCAAAAAAGAAGGTTACATGCAACTGGACCTTAGGTTCCCTGCATATCATCCCTGTCCAAAGCCTACCCCCTCCTCCAAACAAAAGATACCCACCGACACCCTAAACCCTAAACCCTACACTGCCCTAAACCCTAAACCGCCATAAGCCCTAAACTGCCTTAAACCCTAAACCCTAAAGCGCCCTAAACTCTAAACCCTAAAGCCCAAAAACTTTAGATTCAAACCCCAAGCCATAAGCCATCATTGTGAAACCCAGTGAGCTGAAAGGGTGTTCAAAAGGGGATTAGGGTTTAGGGTCTAAACGCCTTAAAGATGGTTAAATAGGCGAGTAACTACGGGAGTGTTATAGGGCTTATTTAGGGGGATTTTCGGAGTTAAGACTATAGCTCAGAGTCTCCAAAAAGTGACATGTAAATTTCCAGCACACTCAAAGATAAACAAGAAAGTTCGAAACATCACATTATGTAGGTGTTCAAGGGTAGAAGCGTATGCCTCTAAGCCCCAAACCCTCTACAACCATGAAAACACTAACCCCGTTTGAACCCCAAACCCTCTAAAACCGTTAAACCCTAACCTCTCTGGACCCTAAACCCTCTAACCTGAAACCCTAAAAAGCCCTCTTAAGGCAGCTGATTGTCTTGCCCTTCTGCGATGAAGATGCCGCGGCCAGAGCCTCGCTGAAGCACGCTATCCTGCTGCGTCTGGGCTTCTATCCCAGACCCATGACTAATAAAACCCTCCCCTTATAGGGATTAGAATAGAGATCCTAATATCACGGCCAAAGGAGGGTTTTTTCAACCAGGGGTCTAGATCAGGGTGGATAGAGCTGAGGGTTTGGTGTTTAGGGTTTGAAGTTTCGAGTTTAGGGTTTGGGGTATAGGATTTGGGGTTTAGGGTTTGGGGTTTGGGGTTGGGGGTCTACGGCGGAATCTCATGAACGGGTATGGACAACCCAAAGCTCCGAAGCCATGACCGCATAATTATCCTGTGCAGTAACAGGGTGCGTGTGGTTCATTCGACGTACAAGCACCAAATGCAACAGACATTGGAGTTGGTTCTAGATCTAGAGGCTTTTCTTTCTTGAGCCTTGCATCAGACTTCAGGGGCGTGAATTAAAGTCATGATTCCCATGGTTCTTTCATCATAGTAGCCGGGCCCTGAACTGAAGTTGTAATGCTTACTTTGTTCTGTAAAGTTTTTGCTCAGGAACAACAAGGCAGGTGTCGAAACCCTGTTGCAGCAGCGTCTGGATCCGGAAGAGACCCCTGGCGGTGCTACGCTTCATCTTCATGCAGCTTCAGAACTAGGCTGGAGGGTTTAGGGTTTCAGTAACCGCGCTCATTGCAACCAGGTCGTCCAGAAAATCACTGGGTTGAGGTGATGGGTCAGCTGCTGGAAGTCTTCCACTGCGACCCTAAATTCCAAACCCAAAGCCGCGTCAAACGGAACATGCAGAAAAACACACTACGAGTAACCTTTGGGCTCCCTTCCTGGAGCATTCGAAGTGTCTTTCCCGGGGGGGTCTGTCCTATGTGAGGGTCCCCTAGGAATCTACCCTACACCACCAAAGCAGACCCTCCTGGATAACACGCACATGTTGAACTGGATGAATTTCTGAGGTTCCCAAGCTACTGGGAAGCAGCGTTGCCAAAAGCAGTGGGCTATGGTACATGTATGGGTATAATTTAGTATAGCAAAATTTGGGGTTTAGGGTTTAGAGTACTTTGGTATCGTACAGCAGAGTATCCTTAAGGATCCAAGTACTTAATAATCATATACTTACCCAAAACTTGTACTATAATTACTACTGCCCGAATCCCAAGTACCTAATTATTGGGTACATGGACCCTAAACCCTATATATCCCAATATACCCCTATATATCCCATTTAAAAGGGACCTAATTCTTGGGTACATGGACCCTCTGGATTTATTACCGTTTCGGTGTAACGGAGTATACATGAGTTTCACAGAGACGTAGTTTTGTTCACTCTGACAAGGAAGCTTGACTCTGAAAACTTGGTTTAGGGGCACTTGGCAGTTTCCATAAATGGGGGGGCAATTCAGAAACTTAACCACTATTACCACCCAAAGTAGACGACTCTAGCCTATGACCCCCATATAGACCCCTAAATACTATGACTCGAATGGAGACGCCTAAATACAATAATCCTTCTGGGGGCCACCGAAAAGGGACCCCTAATCTTGGGGAACTCTCATTTCTTCCGCTCTTTCAGTTTATGCTTCCAAGTTTCAAGCCACTCCGCATGTCCCCATCCATCTGTGCGTGCCTTCAAACCTGATTCAAGCCGCGAACCGGCAGAGGGCCTGAAATTCTGCAGCTTCGTCTTATGAGCCATAGTCTAAACTCCTAGTATCCCCTTTAATAGCCCCTATAGTAGTTCCCCATATAGTTCCCTATATAACCACCTTTAAGGAGTTTAGATTATGAACCGCTCCGTAGGCAATTGGGAAGTGGCAACGCTTTTGCTGGAAGCCGGTGCAAACAAGGACAGTTTTGGATGTAGGGTTGATGCACCAGGTTTACAACCGATCTTCCAAAGCCCGCAAATATAACTACCCTATACTTATACTTATTTAGTAGTAGCCGTTTTCTTTTCCATTAGCCCTATATAACCTTATATTACCCTATATTAGGTTGCCAGAGGTATCCCTTGAAGCGTTGGGGTCCCGATGCCAGTTTTGACTGGAGTGGATGCTCTGTTTCCTAGTTCCAACACTGCCCCGCATGCTTCTTCGGTTCCGGGAGCAAGTACATGAGAAGTTTGGCTCAGTTCTGCTGTGCAAGCGCTAGTAGTTTTCTTTACCTAGTCCCTCCTCCTACCCTCTATTAGGGCTTAAGTACCCAGTATTAGGGACCATATATCCCCAATCGAGGGTACAAGGAAGGTCCCGGTAAGCATTGAATCTTAGCTCTGATGCTGAAACTTCAGACCTTGCACTTCAGGGCCTTCATCTCCATCAGCTCTCGAATCATTGGCTCCGCTTAAGCTAGCCCTAGGGCTCCAGATACCTAAATAATGGGAACTGTGTTCTATATACCCAATAGTTACATAGCCCTATACTATTCAGGTACCTGGGAGCCCTAGGGTAACTTGGGCGGACAAGGATCCCAATCAAGTCGCACCAAATCAGCTTTTTCCGCCAGCCACTGCCTCACACATCATGCTCGACGCTGACGGCCCTCAACCAACGAACTGCCGCAAACCCCCCCGAAACCCCGCACCCTAAACCTTGAACTCCACATCCTAAACCTGTACACCCCTCTGCACATTGAAAGGTGCACATGTATGTGTGTATGTGTATATATATATATACACATATCCGTATACCTCGTGTATTTCTTAGATGGTCTAAATGAAAAGAACCACCTTCCCCTTGCGTATGGAAGGACAGGCCTACTACTCTGGGTCGAACACCCCTTCTTGCAGCCACTTCTCTATTCTTGTTTCCTTGTTAGTACCTGGACCCCGAAAGTAGTTGAGATAATAGCCCAAACCCATGAAAGCAGCCCAAAAGGCAATCATTCTACATATTTTTGGGGGTTCTGGTAGGGAATGCATAAGGGCATTGGCGCTTTAGACACTGAAAGTCTTGAGCTGAGTGCCGATGGATGCGGATTCTGGATTCAGGGCTTAGAAGGATTCAGAGCTTAGTAGGGTTCAGGGTTGAGGGAAATGCCAGAGTGGATTGGGATTATTCTGGGCCATTTTAAGCAGTCTACAGCAATTCTACAGGGGATTCAGCCCATCCGTCCCTGCTAGCTCCTAGGCTAAGGAAAGGGTAGGGCTCATGAAGCCGCGGCCTGTGGCTCCTGTCAGCTATGCCCCACATTAGCTATTGTCTAAATCCTGAAAGGGCGGTTACATAGGGGACTGCATGGGAGACTATTATAGGGGTGATTAAGGGGGATACTAGGAGTTTAGACGTCCCTACATATGAGCTATACTCTGAACTTTTTAAAGGGGATTAAATAGGGGAGCATTATAATTCGGGGCTATAGAGGGGGGTACTAAGAGTTTAGACTATAGCTGATATCAAGCCCAGGTTTTCCAATGATATGGACCTTGATGTGGGACACCAAGAGAGGAGCCGTGCTTCTGATAAACTGCAAAATACCCACTTCTTCTCATACCTACAGATCCCAGTAAATCTTGATTTCTTTCGCTTGGGTTTGGGGGTTTGGGGTGTTGAGGAACAGATCGGGTTGCTCACCGTGAGTTCTTGAATCCCTACTGAACTCCCGATGCGAGCAGTATCTTGCCATTTCGCCGTTTCGCAGAAGAGGCGTGCATGTGCGTGCATTGTCTTCTGCGGTTGTGTCTCTACCTGAACCCCAAGAGTATGTCGAACAAGGTTTGGTGCTATTTGTTTCAACGGGCTCCTGCGATGAATTCTTCCTGCTAATGGGTTACACTTTCTCGGGTCCTTCAGCTTCCTTCCGGTCCCATAAAACAAATTCCTTGCCACCCCTAAGTATTTGGGATGGCTTTTCAGTACATAGGATACCTGTGTCTGGGAGATTCCCCAGGCCCTAGCCTAAAGGCCCGAACTCTACACCCTAAGCCTAAAACTGGGAAGGCGCCTGGGATATTTGATATTTTCCCTATATGAATATCTTTCAAAGGGTTTTGGGGGCCAACCCGATAAAGCTTAGGCTACATTTGGTGGACATCTCGCCATGGCCCGAGTGTTGCTAGAGGCCACAGAGCTTGAGTGCAGGGGTTTGGGGGGGTCTAGCCCTTTGCGGGCATACATTTTTCTGGCCTTTGGTTGGCTAGGAATGAAGAAATGGATCCTTAACGTAGTCCCTATGTAACCCATACTAGTGATTTCCATATTCTCTTCCTTCATTCCCAGCTAACCAAAGGCCAACTTCACGATGTAGAGTTCAGGAGTCAGGGTTTTCTACATCCTTTTCTTGTGCCCTCGTTTAAAGAAGGACTGCCACAGTTTGAGCGCGTGATAGGTATTCCGAGGCAAAGAGTAGAAGAAGCACCCGTGCAATAGCACTTCCATTGCTCAATAGGCCGCTCAATGGAATCTTCATCTACCCTATGCGCCTTCCGCTACCTACATCATATCGTGGGCTTTTTACTTCTAGTCTGAGATTTGGCCCTTAGCGCGTAGGCTTGAAGATCTGGTCACAACCCAGGGGTCTTAGATGACTACAGCAAGATGGTGCCAAGATTTTTTTCGCCAGAGCTCCAGGAAAGTGGTGACATATTGCACTGGAAGAAACCCAAAAACACCCGCAAAAACATGAATGAGCGTATGAGCTATAGTCTAAACTCCTCAAAGGGGACTATATAGGCATTATAGAGGAGACGATTATTATAAGGGTTATCAAGGGGGATACTAGGATTTTAGATTTATAGCTCAAAAGTGGAGGGCTCAGAGACCAGAGACCTGGATAATTTTCCCTTGTGAGCCGACACCCGCGTCAAACCGTAACATTGTTTCCCTTGCCTCTGCAAATCCGGCATGTTAACCCTAAGGGTCCAAGCACCCAAATATAAAAGGATTCTAGGGCCCAAATGTTATGATATAAATGTCATTTGGGCCCTATAAAGCCTTATCATTTGGGTCCTATATACCCCCTATATAGTCCCCATGTATCCCCCTACAATCCCTTTAAAGGGACCCTGGTATTTGGGTGGTACGTGCACCTTTTGGAACATTTCCTTACATGAAGCTGGCAGGCGATTTACTTAACATGCCGGCTTTCGGAACACTCTCCAAACTTTCACCCCCAAACCTAAACCGAGAAGCCTGTAACCCCTGATTAATATATTCTTAGGTGATATTAGGGTTATATTGTGGGCGTTTTGGGGTAATGGAAAATAAAATGGAAACCACTATTTAGGGTTTAGGGTTTAGGGTTGTAGACCCTTGATTTATTAAACCACTCCCCTTAGTAGAAATTATAGTTGGGATCCTACAATTAAGGCCCTTAAAAGGAGGGGGTTTAATACTCATGGGTTTGCATTAGCCCTGGCAAACCTTATATCCTGCATTCCAAACCTGAAGCAGAGCCCTCTAGAGGCAGGTGCGGACCCGAACACGCCAGATATCAACGGCCTATCACCGATGCCAGGCAGAACTTAGAGAAATGCCAGCTGTGTACTAGGACCCTCCTACGTAGTAGCCTGAATTGGGGATATAGGGTCCGGAACAGTGGGCGCTTAGGTCAGAATGGAGGACAGTTGGAGGGTCTCGGTCATGTTGTTCGGTAACGAGTTCTTGCCCGAGGACCCAAATAAAACGGTTTTAGGGTCCAAGAACCCAAGTATTAATGGCCCCTAAAACCCCATTATTTGGGTCCTTGAACCCTTAGGGAAAGGCTTGATCTTTGAGTGGCCCAGGCTTCTTTTTAGCGTACGCTTGTATGCCAGATCGTGACGTTAGGACATATTTCAAAGGTTGGAAGATAGGCCTTTCACGTGGTCTCCTGTTTGGGAAGTAAGTGAAGAAGGTCGCAGCGGTACTTTAACTTGAGTTATATGCACCCTAAGCCACCTTGCCTGTAGCCCCACTTATGGCTACAACACAACTGATCCGCAAACATCGAAGGGCCCGTTTCGCGTTAGCAGAGTTCTTTTGAGTAGCTTACCCTCAAGTTTCTGAACAGCAACTCAGCCCGAAATAGCAAGGCTCTATACCCTCAAACACTTAAACCCTAAACCCCTGAGCCCTGAACCGCGTGAAGCCAAGGATCTTCGCAGCCTTAACCTACAAGCGTGTTAAGCTCTTGGTACTTCTGCTCGAAAGCGGCGCTGCTTTGCGGCTGCATAGGGTCTAGGGTTAAGAGTTTAGGCTTAGGGCATAGAGTTTATTGAGCTCAGGAACTATAGGACTTTAGGTTTAGACGGTCTATAGGAAGTTGGGGGTTTAGGGCTTAATGTTTCGGAAGGTTGGGGGGTTGGGGCTTAATGTTTCGCAAGGAACGGCCAAGGGTTTCATTTCTGTGGCACAAAAATTCCGAACATCACTCCCTCATTGCTTCTCGTTCTGATAGCATCATCCACCATTGTTTAGCTTAGGTTTAGGATTTCGGGGCTCAGCCTAGATTCCTTGTATAATGAAGGTATGGGGTACCTCAAGTAAGCCCTCATAGTATGGGGTTTCAGATTCATTTCAGGCTTCTGAGTCTGTGGACTGTTGGACTAGGGCTTCAAGAGAGAGAGATCCGCGAAATGGGCATCCTGGAATGATGAGTTCCACAATCCTACCACCTGCGCACAGGGGCTTTGTAGTTTGAAGTTCATTAGGGCTTAGGAACATGCAGCCGAAATCAACACGAAAAGCCCCCCAAGTTAAACGTCCGAATATGTGTGCATTAGTACAGCAGTCCCCGCCCAAATGCCTGAGAAGATTTTCTCCAAACCATGCGAACCGGACTGGAAGAACACTAATGATACAACATGCGGGGCCCTGCAGGGATTTTTGAGAGGCACGCTGCTGAAGGGATTCGTGAGGCTTTTAGTAGGTATACACAGCCGGCATTTATTCTTGACTTTTACAAGAAAGGCATAGGTGGTTGAGAAGCGAAGCAGGTTTCAAATTCTAATTCCTCTCCAGCGGCCAGCAGAACAAACCGAAGACGCCGAAGAGCCCTTCCCACCAAACCCCGCAACTTTCATTTCAGCCTTAAGAGTTTCAACTGTGGCGCTGACCCACCAACTCCGTAGGGATTGTCAGTAAGAATATGCTTTATGATAGGCCTAGGGGGAATTACGCCCTCAACCCTAAACCCTCCTTTAGGTCTAGGGGGATTACAGCCAAGGACATGGAGGAAAAAAGCCCGGAGGGACTGACTCCGCTAGCTGCGGCTTGCGAGCCTTTCGGTCGATTTTCAGGGAAAAGGGTTGGGTTTTAGGGTTTTAGGGTTTTCCTAGGAACCTTGAAGGTCCAAGGACCCGAATATGATGACGTCGTAAACCCTATGGTTTTTGCTCTCTAGAACCATTGTATTTGGGTCCCTGGACGGCGGTGGCAGCGCTATAGGTGTAATTGTAACCCAGAATTAGGTTGTGTCTAACACTGTTCATGGCCCGAAAACCCCAAGTCCTAAGGAAGCTCCAAGCATGGTCTGCCAGGGGCTTAATTAATCCTCTGCCCAGATATCACCCCCCCACCCCCCTAATATTAAATACTCCCAATAGATTATAATGTATCACATAATGGGAAGATGTGGTAATAAGGGGGTGGGGTGGGGGGTAATATTAGGAGGAGGGGATTACTTAGATTTTTTTTCGGAAATGGATTTAGGCTTGTCTCAGAGGCTCATGCAAATATTGTGGATTCCAGTACGCGTTCTTGCTTTCGCGGTCACTATGATGCAACATATTCATGTTTCGGTTTCAGCTATACTCTTTCCCGGCCTTTAGCCACATTTATAAATGGCAGTTTCCCTAAACTGGGGGACCCCAACATAGACCCCAAAACTGCTACATCCTTTTTATAGGGACCCTCCAAAAGGGCCCCAAACCCTAAACCCTACCCTTTCTTTTGTAAAAATCTTGATATTACTTATCAACCTCCAAGTAAGCTCAGGGCCATTCCAGGCCTTCAACCTTAGGATTTAGGGTTTAGGCTTTAGGCTTTAGGGTTTAGGGTTTTAGGGTTTAGGGTTTTAGGGTTTAGGTTTTAGGGTTTAGGGTTTAGGATTTCAGTGTTGAGGCTTTTGGGGGTTGGCAAATGCTGAAACAAGAAGAACTAGTGAGACTCAGCTTGGAAGTCTGTCGAAACAAAATTGCTCGGTTCCATTCCTATGGAGTACCCTAAGGGTCCAAGGACCCAAATAATGGGGTTTCATGGCCCAAATACTATAAAATTCATGGTATTTGGGCCCTAAAACGCTGTTATTTGGGTCCTTGGACCCTTAGGGGTATAGACCACAAATCTCTCTCTCTGTCTCTCTCCATGTCTGTGTATTTCTTCCCCTCCCTCTCTTCAGGTTCCTGCATTTTCTAAAAATGTGTATACATATGCGTCTACATATATGTATATATACATATCTCGAAACCCCGAAACCCCGAAACCCCAAACCCCAAACGCTACCTCCCTAAAACGCCACTACCCGAACCCTACCTCCTACCTCCCTACAACCCTAAACGTTATCTCCCCAAAGCCCTAATCCCCAAACCCTACCTCCCTAAAACCCTAAGCTCAAATCCTACCTCCCTGAAGTCCTAATCCCCAAACCCGCAAAGCGCCCTGTAAATAAGCCCCAAAACCCCAAAACCCTAAACCCTGAACCCTAAACCCTAAAACCCTAAACCCTGAGAGCTCTACCAAGGCAAGGCTTCACCGAAGCAGTGCTGTGCTTGCTGGGGCATGGAGCAGAGACATGCTGCCATAAAGGTTTAGGCTTCCGGGTTAAGGATTTAGCGTGTAGGATTTAGGCTTCAGGATTTAGGGTTTAGGATTTAGGGTTAAGGGTTTAGGGGTTGGGCTTATAGTCCCCCTGAAATAGGTAGAAGATGGGGTATATGGGGATCTTATTATAATGTGCCCCATTTTCTATCTACTTAAGCGGGACTATCGCGTCTAGGACTTTAGGGTTTGGAATTCTGGGTTTAGGATGTAGGCTTCAGGGCCGGGGCTTGGGATCTATAAATAGGGCCTAGGTTTAGGGTTTAGGGTTTAGGGCTAGGTTTGGGGTTTAGGGCATTGTTCGGAGGACATGACCATTGGACATTTAAACGGGAAAGTAGATTGGGTAGGCGGGGGGCAACCCTAAACCGCGGGGCTCCAAGATAAACCCTGAGGTTTGGGATTTAATGTGCCCGGTTGAAGGACGATTGACACAGCAAATCCTATGTTTTTGTAGGGGTCTGTCTAGGGTTCTAAATGTTTATATAAATATATAAATAGGGCTATATAGGGTTGTAGGGGGCTAAATCGGGTATCCTGAGCATGTTTTTTGGCGCTTGCTTATCATGCTCCCACCAAAAAACAGTCAGAAAAAGGGGTTAAACATGTTTTGGGCGAGGGGTGCGGGGCAGATAGAGATTCGCGCCACCTGACATATCACTTTTTTTAGGAGTGAGACCACTATGGGTGCCCTAAGCAGTGCAAGATTTTGCACATGGCTTCAGGCGTAGGGGCGTAGGAGATAGTTCGTTAAGGGCGCTGTGGTTTTGCTGGTTGAGGGTTCAGATTTAGGGGTTGGGGATTTAAGGCTCGAGGGTTTGAGGTTTATAAGGCGTGGAGTTCCAGGTTAAGAGTTTATTGTTCCCATTTGTTTGCAGGTCAATTTGGGGTGTTGGCTTCTACGGTTTTAGTTTCAGCGGTTGGGGCTTTTTCGATTGACAGCTACCTTTTGGTTGTTGCAAGCAGGGATGAACTGCTGCACCCTTCCCCCCACCCTCCCCCGCACTAGCATGGCTTGTACCAGATGCCTATGCAGAGTTATAAAGGTTGGGGAGAAGGCTCGCTACTTTAACGTTGCGCGTTCTGGGATTTTGGGGTCAAGGGATTAGGGCTTCAGGTTTGGCCCTAGTGCTATACTATACAAGCTGCGAACTCGTCATGTCTTGCTCCCATTAACAGAGAGTCCGGGAGCCACCGCAATCTTCGTTGCAACATCCTTGGTGTTGGCAACTAGCTCCAGTGGCCGTCGACTCTTAGACATGGAGTTCGGAAGCAGTTAAAGGCCAAGTGCTTGCTAAGGTCGGAAAGAAACATAGCATTGGCTCCAAGGTGCGGCTCGTATAGCGTCCGAAGTGGTAAGCTGGCCTGACACTGTTAGGGCAAGAGCGAGCAAGATCTCAGGGTTCGCCTTCCAAGCATTCAAGGTTTGTTTGAGGTCGTGGAGGGGCATCTCTATTGCCCTAAGGGTCCAAGGACCCAAATAATAAGGCCCAAATACTAAAATATTATTGGTATTTCGGCCCTAAAATCATATTATTTGGGTCCTTGGACCCTCATATAGTCCCCATATATCCCCATGTATCCCCCTATAACCCCTTTAAAGGGACCCTCGTATTTTGGGTCCTTGGACCCTTATGGGTTGTCGAAAAGAAGTTTGTGAGGGTCATCGTTGCGCGCGTCGTTGCCACCAAGGTACAAGCCGGCTTGCATGGTTTAGGGTTTAGGGTTTACCCGCATACCTTGGGCTAGGCCCCCACCCACTGATAGTGGTATATTAGGGCCGTAATACAATTACCATTGTCTCTTGTGGTCACTATTGGTGGGTGGGGGGCCCAAACTAATGCATACCACGCTCAAGCCCCAAGGGTCCAAGTACGTAATAATCATATACTTACCCAAAACCAGTACTGCAATTACTATTACCCAAAGCTCAAGTACCTAATTATTGGGCACATGGACCCTCTGGGAAGAAGCCGCCTTTGTGATGCAAGAAGCACTGAAAGAATCACAGGCCCCAAACGTACCTTGAACCTACAAACCTTAAACCCCTAGAAGCATACCTCTTCCCCACCCGAAGCCGCCGCAATCCATTGAGCATCCGAGGACAAGGATGCAGTTTCTGGCCGTGAGCAGACTCCTTTGTTTTTGGCCAGCCGCGCTGGGAAGGCGGGGGAGCAAAGACCTATTCCATATGCCTTCTTTAAATAGAGCAGGGTGTCGGGGTCGAGCACGCTATAAATGTAAGGCTATAGCGGAATGTTGTCGGTAGTTATTCAGATTTCTACATTTTTGCCAGCTTGGTGGCACTCGGTTTAGGGCTGGCTAATGGTTCAGGGTTCAGGGCTCGGTTGCATCCCAGGTAAGTTCTAGGGTTCCACGGTGCAGGGCTTCGGCTTGCTGCGGAAATCGGGCACGCTGTGACATTCTTACCCGACCTCCGAGATGGCTTACCCTAAGCCCGAAAGCCCCACACTACTACTACTCCATATTAGCACATCCTAAG
Source organism: Symbiodinium pilosum (assembly GCA_905231905.1). Taxonomy (NCBI): domain Eukaryota; class Dinophyceae; order Suessiales; family Symbiodiniaceae; genus Symbiodinium; species Symbiodinium pilosum. Next base: position 166,278 of record CAJNIZ010022891.1, read on the forward strand.
AGTGCGCAGGGCTACGGATGAGCACTTAGACGTTCCCTGAAACTTTCCGACTGGCTCCTGGGTAGTCGTCAGTGAGCTCAGAAGTACGATAACTGTGATTACAACCAAGGTCAGAGAACACCTATGCAGTATGCCAAGTATCTTAGAGATGCCCGGATCAGAGAAGGTAGAAGTTCCATGCCGGTTCACTGAACCTTAGACCCCAAACTCTTTAGGATGTTGTAGATTTAACACACAGATTGATCAAATAATTCAGCAGTGGGCGTTTTGGCACAGGACAGTGCCTGCCACTCACCCTGCATAGAACACCTTTAAAGCCATAGGCGCCCTTAGATAGATAGAATACGGGGTATATAGACCCAAAGCCGTAGTCTACTTAAGGGGGACTATAATCTTAACACCTTAACCCTAAGCCCTAAATAATTTCCATTTTCTTTTCCATTATCCCAATATTACCCCCTATATAACCCCTCCATTCTATTTACTTAAGGGGGACTATAGGGGTAAGGGGGGCTGAGCAACAGGAAGAAGGGTGTACATGGCATAGAGCCCCTTCGACCCAACGCTGCGAAAGAGTTTTGGGTGGGAAAATACATGTTGTGGTAGGTTTAGGGTTTAGGAGTCATATAGTATCAAATAGTTGGTATCCCAAGAGCACCCAGAAGTCTCAGAACAGCCTGTGTGCGGCAAAATTTCTGGCCGCGCACTTCCTTTCCCAGCAAGCTGACGAGCAATGTCTTCTGACTAGCATGACCGTATATATTAGGGTTAGGGGTTATTCCATGCACCCAATTGGACCTGACAAGATTTGCCCGAAGCAGCAGCCCCCCCGAAACCAAGCCTTGATTCACTTGATAGATTCCTGGGATCCCTAAGGGGGCACCGCGATTTTGAGTGTTTCCCCAACCCTAAACCCCTATACCCTAAAGCCCTAAACCCTACACGCAAAATCCTCATCCCCTAAACCCGTATACCCTATATACCCCTAAACCCTAAATCCCTATACCCTAAACCGCTAAACCCCCAAACCCTGAGTCCAGGTGACTGTTGCCCAGACGTTGCTTCAAGCTGGCGCAGATTGCGACAAAGCCAATGCGGTGGGCCAGTCTCCTTTGTTCACAGCATGCCAGCCTCCCGGTCCCAAGAGGATTCAGGGTTTAGGGTGTAGGGCCTAGGGTTCAGGGTTTAGGGTTTAGGGTCAACATCTCCCATATATGGTTAGTTCCTGGAAAACCTAGATGGAAAGCAACATGGAAAATCGAATGGAAACTGGGATTCTATGGGCGAATATTGCTAGTAACCCATGTAGAGCTAGCAGGTCTCACTGTAGGGCTAAGGAGTCTTCCTCAGTGTTTATTTTTTGGATATTCACAAGCCCAAAGCCACCAAGGTTTTGGGGTGTAGGGGTACCAACTCCTGCATTTTGGTTTCGGTTGTTCTTGAGATGGGCTGGGCATGGCAAATAATCCGCGATCCTTCAACTTGATTCAGAGGCACACGGTTTTGGGGGGGCCTTTTGGCAAAACAAGTTAGCATTCTTAACGCTTCCCAGAAAAGAAAGATTGCGTCAATCAGGACCTCTGTTAAACGGAGTCCAACATCATGTAAACCGTAAACCCATGATGATCTGAAAGCATAGGGCATTCTCAGAAGCACCTCGAATAATGTTTGCAGTCCTCTAGCACCTCATGCTTCTGAAATATGATTGGCCCGGTCCGGTATTTTGCATCATGTGGTCAAGCGGGGACAATTTGCATGTGAGAGATTTCACTCCAGCAGCTTCCGATACTTTCCTCTTAATGTTGCAATCTGTCTTCTAAGAGGAATCATCGTTCGTGACGTTTTAAGCTCCCAAGCGGCTAATTAGCGACACTTGTTCATGAAAATTGTGGCTTTCTCGGAGATGAGCCCTGATCAGTCATAGTACTGAACTACAAGCACTCTTGTTCCAACCTGACCACACGAAGCCCAAACCTGCACACGTGCGACACATCCAAGCATCCCCACCCTAAACCCCAAATCGTAAGCACCGCACATTGAACCCAGGCACGGCCACTGGGGGGTTGCGAACGTTCTTCTCAAGGCCGCGATCGCTGAGAGATTTGCAGATGTAAAGCTTGTACAAGTCTAATGCAGTAATCCAGTAGGCCCCCCCGAATCCTGGTTTGTACATGGACACATAGACATATAATATACCCTCTGGGGACATTGGACAATAGGTTACAGAGGAGCAATAGCGTTCTGCAAAGTATGGTTCCCGTCTGTTTTAGCATCTTGGCAGTTTCCAAGAGGACCACCGTTGATGCAAAAATTATTGCACCACACTCAGTCTGAAACGTCCTGAAAAGCTTGCACGCCTAAGTGCAGCATGCTTACTCGCATCCAGAGTAGTTTGGAGCACGTCAGAGGGCTTCAGCAGCTTCATTCACAGGCTGGTGCAGACAAAAATCAAGCCAACGCCATCGGACGGACCCCTCTCTTTGTCGCCGCGGCCTGCGGCAATGTGGAGATCGTCCAACTCTTGCTGGGCTCAAAGGCTGATCAAGACAAGGCTGGGTAACAGTACCAATAACATAAAGAGTAGTAGTAGTAGTAGTAGTAGTAGCAGTAGAAGTATAAGCAAAAGTATTCAGTAGCAATAGCAAAAATAGTAGCAAGAACCGTAGTAGCCATGGGGTTCAGGGCCTCACCCGACCTCACTCGTGGATCTGGTTTATCCGGAAATGGCCCTAAATCATCTTAATTTGAGCCTATGGGATTATTGTAAACTTCCTGATTAGTAGGGAATAAGGGAATATACGATATAGAGAGAAAATAGGAAATACATTCCCTTATTCCTTACTAACCCCGTAAGTAATTTGAGCCTCCGGGAGTAGTATAAAGGTGGTCAGACAAGGCCACTTACCAGTCAAGTGGGCAGCTTTCTGAAGTTTTAAGACCCCAAGGGTCCAAGGACCCAAATTACGGGCTTTTAGTGCCCAAATGCCATAATGTTAATAGTATTTGGGCCCTAAAACACTATTATTTGGGTCCTTGGACCCTTCAGGGAGAGGTTTAAGTTACGAGGTCGCTTGAAGAGATACATCGTATGGGTGTTTAGGCTGGGTGCAGGGTTTGGTAAAGCGGTTTGGGGGTTCAGGGCTTCTCCTTTCGAAGAACCAAACTACCGGGCTGCTGTTAAGCCACTTTTTTACAATGCCATCATGCGGAAACCCCATAGTTTACCATGTACCCATATTATGTTAATTAAGTTCTTTACCAGCAACCCAGACTACACCCTGAACCCTGAACCCCACACTACCCTTATCTCTGGCACAGACTTCCAAAAGGGACCCTTAGTCGAGATTCCAACCTCTCCTCAATTCAGAATAATAGTAATGGTAATAGCAACAATAATATTTATAATAATACTAACCATACTTATGATAATAGTACTAATGATATTGCTAATACTGGTGGTGGTACTCAATTCGGCAGTGGAGGCCGCTTCTGATGGCCGTACTCCGTATCTTGCGGCCAGCTATTTCCAGCAGCAAGAGGCGAGAGTTCTTCAAAATGATCTCTCTAGGGGTCCAGGTACCCAATGATAGGGTACTTGGGATTCTGTTACGAACAATTTGAGTGCAAGTTCCGTTGAAGGATTTGATCATTCAGTACTTAGACCCTTAGGGTTCCCTACGTACGACCCAAGGGCACCCCTATGATCCTAATCTCGAGAAGTCCCCAGGTGATTCGAGTCATGGAATTCTACCGATGCCCGAGCTGAAGTTTTCGCAGCTTTTCTTGGGCACCGTCTGTCAAGCAGTCCGAGTTGTAAGCACAGTACCGTACCATGCCGTGGGGCTTTGAGTCTCTACTAGGAATTACTGTATGTCTTGAAGTCTAGACATACTACCTAGTTTGGGTTTTCGCAAAGCCCTAGGGACATAGTTCGGTGAAGAAATTCGTCCACACTGCAATATCATCCCAGATGTGGCGCTGCATCCTGAAGCAAGTACAGGCTTGCTTCTTTTTGTGGAATTTACCTGAACCCCTTTAGGGTTTTGGGCATGATGGCTTTTTTGGCTGTATCCCTAAGAGTCCCAGCACTTACGAATCACATACTTACCCAAAACCTGCACTACAACTACTGTTACCAAGATCGCCAGTAGCCAATTACTGGCTACTGGGACCGTGGGTTCAGCATCATCATCATTTCCCGTACTTTTGGAGTCTAGCTTGAGCTGCGCTGCTGTTCGGCTATCCGCGGATGCAATGTCTCTGCAGGGAGTAGGGGAGGATGGCAGGGTGTGACCAGATTGATCTATAATAACAGTAGTACTAATGATACTAGCAAACAATAGTATTAATAGTAGTAAGCGTTATAATAGGTAACAGTAAGAATAAGAATAGTGAGGGATTATGCAACGCATTTAGGTAACTGTGGGATTCCAGTACAGTGCTGGTTCAGGTGAATGGAGTCACACTCCAATCTAGTTGAACAGAGCCTTTTTCCTGTAGTGCTAATTAGTGGGGTTTGTTGTTGTCAGCCTTGGCTAGACCTATCTTGGAGAATGTTTATGACACAGATTAACAAGGCATCCCACATGAAGCATCAGTACTGTGTTTTTGTTTGGTGTTGCTTTTGAAGACTTCTTCAAGGACAGGTTGTTTTTTCCGTGTGACCGGCCTGCTCAGCTGCTTGCAAAGGTTTCAAAACTTTGAAACAGCTACATCCCTAAGCATATGTGCGGGTCAGAGTGCGCAGACACCGTAGAAGCCTGGATAATCAGGAATATTCTTTCCTTTTAAACCTCATGTAATTGAAGTAGGTTAGTTGGCCTCGGAACCTTGTTCCTTTTCAAACTTTCATCATTGCTCGCGGTATCTGTCAACTCTCCGTTCAGCAACAGCCCGCCCTGCTTGAACCCGAAACCCGTAAACCCTAAACCCCTAAACTCCTAAACGCTAAACCCTCAGCAGCGGCACCTCTAGAAAAATCGAAGCCAGATTTTCAGAATGATGGTTGCCTACGGTACCCAATATATTCGCCGCTGTATTACAAGGAAAACCCAAAAAAGGTCAATTCTAAACGCCATAGGATTAGCAACCCCCGTGAGTTTGCGTAAGGCTATGAAGAGCCAAGCAGGGAAAGATGGCCAGAAGCATTCATTTGGAACCGGTTGGGCATCAGCCCGCGGACCCCCAAGCCCTAAACCCTAAGCCCAAACCCATATGTAAAGCACTTGTTATTTTTGTTTCTCACCTCCTGTGATATGAGACCGAATCAGGATTGCAAAGCAATTTGTTTGTTCTTTACCCGAAATAGCGACCCTAACCCCTAAACCCTAAACCCACTCTGAGATGTGAAGCCATCCTCGCCGGGCCGGCATGCGCCAGGGCACCTCGGGCGCTCACACCAGCGCCCTCAAGTGCTATCCAAGAAGGAAAAGAGAAGAGGGCGGATCTGGGCCTGGTAGGATAGTATAGTAAGTGTAAGTCAGAGTCAAAGATCAGCAGACTAACAGTGCTAGAGTACTAGAGTAAGCTAGACTTGCCGGTGGTTCGTAGGGACTGCAGGAGTGGGAACAAAAACGAAAACTACTGCATGAGTTGGGCTTGAGGCTTTGGGGTGAGTAAGGAATGAGGGAACTAAATTCAGGAAGTCTTATGTGGACTTATATAGACTACTAGTGGTCTACTCCTTCCTTCCCTGCTGACCACGAGTAAGTTCAAGTCCTTCTAGTTTCTATCTCGTTAGCAGAGCTCAGAGTGCATTGCATGCGTGGTATAAAGTATACTTGCCCAGCAGCCTCCGCTGTAATTCGGAAGTGGCGCAACCAAAGACGCAGAAACTTTGTAAAATTCCGCGAGGCACCTCCTTGCATAATTGTGTTTTCTATGGATATGTATGAGGACCCTCCTTGTACCCTTCATAGGGGTACATGGTCCCTAATAGTGGCTACTTAGGGTATACAGAGGATAGATGAAGGATCTAGGTAGATTGCTCTGCATATCTGAATGTGTATCTTGCCCCATGTTAACCCGGAACTTCAACTGGACCCAGAGATTAGATCCCCCACGTGACGCCACTATTGGTTAGCTCTATATACACCGGTACAGTGGCGAATTCCCTAGTCACTATTAAGTCTTGCCATACAACATACACCTAGCAAACGTTCTCACATGCTGTGTTTGCATGTTAGGTGTGGGAGGGCCTGTGCATAGCCCAACTGGGCCAGCATCCAAATAGTTATCCTGCTCGTATCCCAACTTCTCTCTAAACCCTAAACCCTAAACTCATGGCCTAGGCCGCCCACCTACTGTGGGTGGGCGGCGCCCAAGCCCCTCGCCTCGTATGGCAAAAGGTCTGCACCTAGCCCCGCCTCAGCACAGCAATCAGGCCCCTGTAGCCCCCACCTCGACGAATTGACCGTTTTCATTTTGGCCGCGATTATTCCGCCTTGTCCTGCTGCTTTTAGTTGTGGCTGGTGTCTTTGACACAAGCCTAGTGAGGCCCCTACCCCCCACCTCCGTGCCGGGGGACGAAGTGGTCGTTTTAGCTGCGATTATTCCGTGTTGTCCTCCTGCTTATAGTGTATTTAATACAAGGCCAATGAGCGAGGCCCTTACCACGATTGCGGCAGCGCCCACGATGGGCCAACCAGTACTGTTTGTCTCTGTACCCCAAACTCTGCGGGGTGGGGCTGGTCCTGCACGAGCGAATTTCGGGACCAGGAGGCCTGAGAGTCTGGAGGGCGGGTCAATGATTTGAAGCCCCAAAACACACCAAAAAAACATCCCAAGCGCTTTGCATACGATAAAGATGAACTTGTGTTGTTGACCAAGATGGACCTATGAGTTTATGTCCTAAGCCCTAAAAGGAAGGAGTATTTGGGTGGCTTGATGTCGTGGGGTGGGTGAACGTGTTGGATGGCCAGCCACAGGCATGGAAGCACTTTGCATGCGGCCATTCACTTAAAGGGTCGTTGAGACCGAATCATCACTTCTGGCACGGTAACTCATAGCAAGCCCTAAACCCTGTTGCTCCGGAAGCTTGCCCGCTGCGAGATGAGTCAGGGGTGCAAGAGGTTGCGGACAGCGCCCAAGTTGGGTTTACATAGAATCCCCCACGCACGCAAACTCGGTTTAGGATTTAGGGCATAAGACTTCAAATCCTGAACCTTCAACATCCACAACCGCAAGCATCATCTGCGGAGGAAAGCTGGGGGTGTAAGAATGAAGTCTCCAATGGGCCTAAACTTTCCAGGGCGTGGTACAAACCTCAATCTCCGGAACATTCACCAATGTCAAAACCAATATGTTTGAAGACCATTCCTTTACAGCGCTAAAGGAATGATGACAACACAGTTTTGACTCCATTGATATGAGTCACCATGCTATGGACTGACAGTGTCTCTGAGAAAGATATTTCGCTTCAGATGCGAAATGCCGGCCAAGCTTAAATGGACAAGGCGGAGCCAGTTTTGATACCTTCCGCAACGGGCCCAAGTACCCAACAATTAGGTATTTGCTGGTACCTGGGTTTTGGTACTAGTCATTGTAATACAAGTTTTGGGTAAGTATATGATCATTAAGTACTTGTACCCTTCTGGTCTTGGCTTATCCACAAAGGCGGTGAGATGGTTTGCTCTTGAAGTCGTGTTGAAACACAGGGGTTGAGGGGTTAGGGTCTAGAATGTCAATATTGGTTTTTGAAGCACCGTATGACAGACCTTCCATTGGCTATGTCGGTAGATAATGGCTTTCTTGCCAAGGTGTGCGCGAGTTCGATGACATGGGCTTCTCGCACATCCCAGCAACTTTCCTGAATGTACTCGAGTCTACTCTGAGAACGCTTGCTGATTGTTGGTTTATAGGATTTAGTAAGGGTTTAGGGTATGAGTCTACTTTGAAAAGGCTCGTGACTTCATTCTGATACATCATTCTGATACAAGCCTAGATATTGATAAGGTACCCTACTCCTTGCGGGTCGAAAGGGGCTAGAGAGAAGCGAGCCTGGCACCCTGAAGCGTTGAATGTCTGCTCATACCAGGGGCTAAAGTCCTATCAGGTCAGCCGCCAGTAGGAAGGGGCCGTGGCACTGTCCATCCCGAAGGCTCCAAAGATCCAAATAATAGGGCTCTAGGGCCCAAATACCATGAATATCATAGCATTTGGGCCCTAAAGCCCCTGTTATTTGGGTCCTTGGACCCTTATAGCATGAGATGGTCCGTGCACGTACAGTAGACAGATGCTTGTCTGGCGATTTTACTTATCCCAGGCGTTCTTCTACGAGCTTTTTAGACCCTACATGTGGATCCCAAATCCCGAAGCCTCATCCCCACATTTTGTTACGGGTTTAGGGTTTAAGCTGGCCAGCAAGCCTCAATGAAGCGCATCGGTGAAGGTCTCAGAGGCAAGCGCTGAGAAGTTGAGAAGCCTGAAGGGTGGCGGAGGTGTTGTTGCTCTGAAAGCCTGTGTTGCCAGGATGTACTTGGCACAGCATGGAGCACACGCTTAGGTTCTACAGTACGTTTGAGCTTTGTGGTTAGGTGTGTGTACTTGCTGGGAAGCTTCAAGGAACAAACTGCAGAATTACATGGAAGGACTGGCCGGCAACTTGCTATCATGCTCAACGCCAATTCAGCGACAGTAATCCAGGAAGCAAGGCTGATAGTCTAATGGCGCATGAAAGAAAGCAACACGAAACCCTACAGGACAGGAAGCCCGCAGCCGTCGAAGGGCGAAAGAACACGACCACCTGGCGTAGCGCCGTCCTCGAAAGTTAGACCGCAAACCCTCAACATTCAAAATCTGTAGAGCTGGCAGGGGTAAAGATTTGCAGCGCAGACGTCCTTGGCAGCTGCTCTAGGCAAAACTTGTTTTGGTTTTGGGGGAGGGTCGTTTAGGAGGCTATTCTTTCGCCGAGGACCCTCAACTGTTGCGCCCCGTAAATCAGAATTGGACTCTAAACCTCTACGGGTCCTAGGCTTCCCCCGCGCTGGCCAAACTTCTTCGGTGGAGAACATATTCCCCCAAGTTCAAACATGGAAGCTCCAAAGGGCCGTACAAAGACAACTGCCACGGGGAGGGGGTATACTTGAAGGCTTGCTGCAGGCTTTTCTGCTGTTGCCATGCCTTGCCAAGGTGACCAGCGTGTTTACTGCAGCCATCCTTTCGGGGAACCATGGCAAAGACAGAAAGGGCAAAAGAGTTCGCCTAATATGGGGGCCTAAATAATTACCAATATTATGGTTCCATATTCCTTGTATAATTATAGTATATGGTACCTCAAGGGACTCCAAAATGATATTGGTAATTATTTAGGCCCCTGTAGTATGTGTAGAGACAAGGAACTACTGTATTGTGTGGGATGTGGGTCTGTGGGCGGAGCATTGTTCTACATTTTCTGGGTTGCTGTTAAGGCACTTGAAATTAAGTTACCAGAATTGGTATATGTAGTAGTTAATATGTTTCACCAATATAGTAGCTTAGATTAAGTTCCTGAACAGCAGCCCAGTGTTTTCAGCTGCTTAAACCCTAAACCCTAACACCTTAAAACCTCAAAACTGAGTGTTTGCTTTGAGCGCCAGCTGGCATCTTGGCACGGCCTGGCTGCTTGTTACTGTTAGTAGGCAACGCAGGAAGGGATCCGTAAAATATACAACAGTATAGAAAGCATACCATAATGTCTCATTAATATTCATGGGGCACATACTTGGTGCTTGCATTGGAGGCGTCCTCTTGCGCAACACTGCCAGGAGGAAGGATTCAATTTCAGGCTTGGGCAAGTGTAAAGTATTGGTTGCTTGGGAACGTCGCTAGGCGTATATATATATATATACATATACATATATATATATATGTATACATATACATATATGTGTGGTGTCTTACTTGGGCGAGCATAATGAAACTCGCATCACTCAGGCGTCACTTGCAAAGTCCTAAAAGACGCATGAAGCCCAAATCAGCCAACATGCTCGACACTACGCAGAGGGGATGCCGGGGTTGAATCTGTTGGATACCTGGACCCCAAAGTATAGGAGCTATAGTTTAGGAGGAACCCCCACCCTGTAATAGTGGTATAATAGGAATATAAGAAAACCCTAATATAAATACAATCCCTATTATCCCCTACAGTCACTATTACTGGGTGAGGGGTCCACCGAAGCTATAGTCTATACTGCCTCTCTGGGTTGTTCCAAGGAATCCATTTATGGACGTCCCGGGCAAGGCGCTAGTCAACACGTTCCTCCGCCAGGCAACAGTGGAACCTGTAAGGGTTTCAAGGGGTAGGGGGGGGGGTTTAGGGTTTAGGGTTTCAGGGGGTAGGGTTTACAGATTTAGATTCACAGGTACAGCTTTTTGGGACTAAAGTCTAGGGCAGTAACTGTAGGTTATCTATGTTCATTTCGCAGGATAGGGCATTCCTCACACCGAAACCTCATTGTCCCTGGTATGCAGGCCACCTGGTAGTCATACCTCACCGAACTACAGAGAAAAAAACGCACTTCCCAATCTCAAGGCTCCAATTTGCACAGAACTGCACCCAACTCCTCATTTGCAGCCCCTTTGGACACCCCAAAATAGGATGCACATTCAAGACGTTACAGACGTGTGTTACGGAGTCTGATCTTCATGGGGGTCATGTTCTTTGCGCTTCTGACAGCATGGGTGAACCGAAACAGCCTCATCAGAACGCTATGCGGAACTTTGAATCTTGTGAGGAAGGGGGCTTTGGCAAAGATACCCCCATCCAAACCAATACGGAACTGCACATGGCCATCTTTGAAGAACACTGTAATCAATTGTGGGGTTTTTAGCAGGTTCCATGTTGGCTTGAGAGGATGGATCCAGGACCCCACGTCATATAGCATGCAGAATGATGCCGCTCAAAGCAGTTATCATTGATTGCCAGAATATTTGGATGTAGGATTCTACAGAAATCGTGGGTTACATGTGTAAAATATCCTCCAAAACCACATAGTTCTCATGCTGTCTGAGGACCTCAAAGTTGGACGGCGCTGTTTTACAACCCTACACCCTCAACTTTGAGTTTGGAATTTAGGGGTAGGGTTTAGGGTTTAGGATTTAGATGGATTTAGGGTTCAGGGTTTAGGGTTCAGGGTTTAGGATGTCTTGGAAAGGCCATGTGGAAGTATGGCCGGCGGTATGCCTTCACCTTCAACGTCTACCCGTGCTCGGGCAAAATCAAGTGGCATCTCATTAGTGTAGGGACCAAGGGAAGATGCTATTACAAAGGTAATAGAGATTTGAGACAGATTGGGATTAAACCCTAAACCCCTAAACCCTAAACTGCTAAACCCTAAACCCATAAACCCTAAACCTTACACCCCTAA
>CAJNIZ010022891.1:177722-204511 GCA_905231905.1 Symbiodinium pilosum
TACACCCCTAAACCCTAAACCCAGTAGAAACCATCATTGTTCCCTGCGATTTCTGGCTGACAAGAGGCAAGTGCATTCAAGGCTGTCAGGCTTGTCAGAAAAAAAGTTTAGGGGTTCAGGGGTTAGGGTTTAGGGGTTGAGGGTTGCAAATAGGATCATTACTCATGTGGCATAGGGACCATTATGAGGTGTGCAGGTGCAGATCGGGCTTCCAGGGATCCTACGCACTAACCGAAAGTAGGAAGAGTACGTGCTCTGCTCTGCTCGGCTTGGAGGTTTTGCAAGGCTCATTCAAAGGAACCTCTGGCGTCCTCTTACATTCGATCCCTTGCTCCTGACAATTCATCAGCTTCGCACTGTATATCCTAGTCATAGACTCGTTTTCTGCAAGCCTAAGCAGCAAATCCCTAGGCCCTAAACCCATGCTAAACCATGCGCCCAGGCTTTCCCAAGCATGGCCCTAACCCTGAGACCTTTACATCTGAACCCTGGACTGGTTATCCTCTGACCCAGAACCACCCAACAATCATCCATTGTCCCAACGCCTGGGCCAGACGCAAGGCTACTCTGGAGCCTCAACCCCCCTAGCAAATCTTCTTTTGGAATTTAAGTTAAGGTTTTAGGATTTGGAGTTTGTAGGTCGCTGCAGACTATGGAAGCAGAGAAACTTTGCTCCTTGCCCTAAGCATCCAGATACCCCACAAGTGCAAGTCCTAAAGGTGAAGGGCATGCCGGCATCCCCCGGATAATTCGTTAAACCCCAGACCCTGAAGCCCAAACCTTAAAACTTTAGATCCTAAACCTTAACACCAAAACCCTCAACCCCAAAACCCGGGCCCTCACCTTGAACATCTGTATCCCAGGTATTTTGACCCCAACCTTCGCATGAATCCTGGGAGTCGGAACGACTGCAGCGAGGCGCTGAAAAGAGCCTCAGCTGGCCACTACCACGCTTCGCAATGTGGGGGGAGTTCTCAAAGGGTTTAGGGCTTAGGGTTTAGGAGTTAGGGTTTGGGGTTTGGGGTTTGGGGAATCTAGGTACCCCAGTAGTACCGTTTTCCCCTTTCATTTTCGGGTCTCCTCTTTGAAGCTGAACATTAGGAAAAACGGGTACCCTGATTATTCAAGGGAACCTAGGAACGGAGAACTTGTTATTCTCTTTGCTCAGCCACCGATGAACCTTCGAGCATCAAGACCCACGACCCGACCCACGACGTGGAAGACGGGTAGCAACCGTATTTCAGACGAGCTTCATACCAGTCATGCTGTTATCCAACAAGTGAGCATGGAATCATTGGAGACCCATTGTTCAAACGACAGTGCCTTTTTTATTGAGCTCCTTTTGGTGAGGTCCCGTCTAGCTTCTAGGAAGGCAGCAGCTGGAAACCTTCAAGATTCAACCACAGGTGCTCCCCCACCCACGAATCACTGATTGTAGGAAAGCGGTATTCGTGGATATGAGCATCATTTCGTGAGGGGATGACTGAATTCAAGCCCAATTAACTCGAATAGCAAGAGCTAAGGAGCCACTTGCTGGCAAGGCGCGGATGGGAGCCTTTCATGCCTCAAGGTACCTAAAGCGGAGTTGCCCGAAACAGGGGTACCCTTAGAGCCCCTAGAGGGCCCCTGAGGAGACATGGAAGATTCAGAAGAGATGCCAGGCATAGGGATGATTATCAGAAACGCTCATGTCAGGGCTTAGGCTAATAGATGCCCTATTTTGGCGTATAAGGTTCAATGTATCTAGGGATCGCCCCTGGTACGCCGCTCGACTGGGAAGAGCCCCAAACCTAAACTCCTAAACCCTGCACCCTCTTCTGGGCCTTTGAAGCAACCTCCCTAAGTTCATAGTGACCGTGTTCAGCTTGTTCTGGAAATGGTACTTTCCAAAGGTGAGAGGGGACCCCAATATACGTAATACCCCCCCAAAAAAAGGACCCCTCATTTGGGAAAACCCCCCATTATGGCGGGGGCGTGTAGCAATCAAAGGTTTGCAATCTACTAATACTTTCGAGGGCCTGCAGGAATCATGCACGACCCAGATCTTCCTACGTCACTCCCTTTTGGGTAGCATATAATACTCCTGCACAACAAAGCCGGAACAGCGCCAAAAAGGAAATAAGGAGCCACATAGTAGCCCTTGGGTAAGGATGAAGTGATGAAGTCAGATTGTTGTGTTTATAGTCCCCCTTAGGTAGATAGAATATGGCTTTGGGTATATTATAATAAGATCCCCCTATACCCCATATTCTATCTACTTCAGGAGGACTATGTGTCGTACTACTTTCAGGAGAGCCAGGTGGTGTTCTTAATTTTTCGGATTTGGGCTTCTTAAGCCCTATCCGCAACCCAGACCTAGGCGGCGCTTTCCGATAATCATCAAATTCTCAACTTTTGGATAAGAGAAACTGTTCATTCAGATATATATATATATGTATATACACTTTTTTTTTTGGAGGGAGGGGGGGGGTGTTGTGGTGGTGCCTTTGAAGTACCACCCAGCGACTTTTAATCTCTCCCCACCATTTGTTGAAGCCTGAATTCAAGACCTACATCTCCGCAACCGAAACCGGCAACTTTTGCATCTTCTACCCTGAAACTGGCATCTAAGATTGTTTTGCCTCACCCCCTGAACCCTTGAACCGTAAACCCTAAACCCCTAAAACCTACCGAACTTACTGGTGGAGAGTAGGGAATACGGGTCCGAGAGGGTCCAAGTGCCCAATAACTAATTAGGTACCTGGGTTTAGGGTAATAGTAATTCTTGTACAGGTTTTGGGGAAGTACATGATCATTAGGTACTGGGACCCTTAGGGGGAATATAATCCCTGCATAATCCCTATATAACTACATCTTCCGCGATTCCCTACTGACCTCTAGCGCGCTTAAGAGCAAATTCCTAAACCCTGAAGCTGATAATAATAAGCTCCACAACGGTGAGTCTGCAACTTCTAAAGAAGTCCTACACCCTACACCCCAAACCAAAAGCAGACACGTTAAACCCCAAACCCTGAATCCCACACCCTTAAGCCTAATTCTTAAGCCCCAAGCCCTAAGCCCTAAATCTCAAACCCCAAACCCTTGACCCTAAGTCTCAAGCCCAAAACCCTATACAAGCCCAAAGACCTATACAAGCCCTAAATATCAAACCAAAATCTTAAGCCCTAAATCTCAAACCCCAAACTTTAAGCCCTAAACTCCACATAATCCTTATGCCTAAGCCGCTGCAAATCGTTTTGGACTCCTTGGGGAGGCGCCTCCTGCCTCGGCCCTGCGATCATGACACGCGGCAAAAAGTTTCTTTGGGTAGGGGGCAAATTTGGGGTCCCTTGAAAGGGGTTTATATTGGGTACTGCCCCCCCTCAGTAAACAGTTGGATAATAAGTATAATATGGTTATACATAGCCCTTCATAGGACCCCTAATATAGACTGTTACTGGGGGGGCAGTACCCAAGGTTTATAGGCGTGATATAGGGATAGTGGAAAAGAAGATGGAAAATACTATGCACGGTTTAGGGTTTAGGGTTTCCTCCCCAATCAGGGGTACCTTTTTGGGGGTGCCCACAATAAAGATTACAGCATTTTGGTGTCTATATCGGGATTCCCTTGTTTTGGGAAACTGCCATATAGGGATGTATACTCGGTATATCCGAAAAATAGATCAGCTTGGGTTGCGGGTTCCTATACGCGGTTTTGGGATTAGGGTTCAAGGTTCAGGGTTTTCAGTTCAGGGTTTAGGGTAGCCTAAACAATTACCCGTATTACGGGTTGGGGGATACTTTACAAGGGGTATATAGGCTGTCATAGTGACATATACACGAATAATGAAAATCAACTGAAAGAAATGGAAATTTAAATGGCAGTCGGGTTGGCGTTAGAAGAACAATTATGAATGTCAGGTTCCTAGAATCCTTGTACAATTAGTGGACAGGGCTGTGTCTAATAGATCTCACAATGATGCTGTTTTGCGGAGTATAAGCCTAAACCCTATAACCCTAAACTCTATAACCCTAAAACCCTAAACCCTAAAACCCTAAAACCACACATTTTGTGCTCTTAGGATGATAATTCAGGGCTTGCAGGGCCTTGGGAGTTTCAGTGCTCAAGGTATGAGTTTCAGAGTTTACGGCTGAGGCAGTTGTTCGAAACGTTTGGGAAATCCAAAATCCTTGAAGCCCAACATATGCATAATGGCAACCATAGTACTTTTTAGACTTCATGAACCAGGAAAGTAGAATCCGGACAGTAGAATCCGATCGCAAAAGGGAACAGGGTGCTGTGTTCCGTCCTCAAAGTTTATTCCTAGACGGATCTCGATCTCTCTCTCTCTCTTTCTCTCTTTCTCTCTCCCTCTCTTCTCTCTCTGTCTCTTCTCTCTCTCTCTCTCTCCCTATCCGTCTCTTTCCTCTTTCTCTTTCCTCTTTATCTTTCCTCTTTATCTTCTCCGTCTCTCTTCACGCTGTTTCCTTCTGGCATCTTTCGAAGTTTCCACTACATATCATATCTTCATCAGCATCCTGGGTCCCAAACATAAGACCCTAACCCGCCAAACCCAAAGTTCAAACTTCAAACAGGCACAAGAATCATCCCTAAACCCAAAACCCCTATAGTCCCCCTTAAGTAGATAGAATATGGGATATATGGGTATCTTACTATAATATACCCAAAGCCCTATTCTATCTACTTAAGGGGGACTCTAAGCCCCTAATCCATTGAAATCAGCCCTTGGGTCGTTGACATCCTCACCCGCAAGCAAATGATTCCTGGGCCTCAGAGCAGGCATGTCCGAACTGTAGCTGGCATACAACCGGTTTAGGGTTTAGGGGTTTAGGGTTTAGTGATTTAGGGTTTAGGGATTTAGAGTCTGGGGTTTAGGGTTCCTACCTGGACAACAAAAGTAGGTAAAGCAATAGCCCAAAATCTTAAAACTAGCCCAAAAGGCAATTACTTTACGCAGTCTTGGGGTTCAGGTAGAATGAAAACCAAGTCTCTCAGGGTGGGAGCGGAACGTTTTATACAGGGCGAATGGGATTGGATCCTCCTCTTCTGGTCGCTATCTACCCCTGGTCCCTGCGGGCACCCGATTTTGAGAAAGCGCCAGTTCATACTCTACATAGGCTTGCCGCTGTATTGTAAAGAATGAAGTAATGGGTTAGAGGGAGACATCAGGAACATCATGGGAATCGCAGAGGGCTGCGGTATAGGCACGTAATCCTCCGTTTCCTGCCAACCACCCCCAAAGCCTCAGAATCCAAAAATATTGTCAATTCGACCACCACAGAACAGCCCCCTAATTCATATATCCCGCAGATCCTTGAGCCTTAAACTAGAAACCCTAAAGCCTGACCTGAGCTGAGTGGCATTTGGTAGGGTGAATTAGTATAACTTCCAGTATTGCATACTTCTTTTGGTTGTAGTTTTTGCAGGAGTAATTCAATCTTATGTGTAGTGCGATCAATAAGGCAAGCACATCCCCCCAACAATAAAAGTAGACCCTACTGCCCGCCTGACCATGCTGAAGCCAGAAAGCCTAGAACCCTAAACCCTAAATCCCAAAACCCTAAGCCCTAAGCCCGCAACCCTGAGCCCCCAATTCACAGCCCATCAGGATTGCTGCGCGGCAGAGGATGCAGCAGCTGACAGGCAATCCAGACGACCTCTTTTGGACACTTTCCCTAAATAATCAAGGGATTTCGGTGACCCCAACCCTCAAAATTAGGACCCTGTAGGGGTTTTGGAGCTTGGCCGACCGCGGGCCCCAACCCAAACCCCACAGCTTCAATCTCATCCATATCATCTCTGAGCCATCTGCCCTCCAATCTCATCCTAAGCTGGTTGAGGTATCTGATATTGTATTACTTTTTAGAAGGCCCTTGACATGTTATTCATCCTTCAAGCTGAACACGAACTGAACTGCTCAACCCCAAACCCTGATCCCTAATTGAAGCCCTACTTGGAGGTTCAAGGAAACTGTAACCCAGTTGCAAGAGCATTTCTTGCCTAGGTGTAAGCATGTAGGGAGTAGATAATCAGATAATACTTGAGCTGAACCTTCAAGTAGTCGCTCCTGTTTTCAATGAAACCCTAACTCAACACCCCAAACCCAACCACTCCTATTCAAGCCCCGGACCGAGTAAACCCTAGGCCCAACAACCCCTATGTTATATAGTTATATAGCCCCTAAACACAAATCCCCTCTTGGTGTCCTCAAACCTAAACCCCAAACCCTAAACCCCAAACCCCCAACCCTAAATCCTAAACCCAAAAACCCTATAAACCCCTAAACCCCAAACCCCCAACCCTAAACCCTAAACCCTAAGACCCCCAAGGATCGGCGAGATCGGATGGTCGTCTCCCCGGGCGCAGGCGCTGCACACAGAGATGAAGCGCTGCCAGGAGCCGCTCAACATATTCTTTATGGGCTGAGGTCTAAACTTCTTAAAGCAGGTTATATGGGGGATTTTGTAGGGTTTACGTTCTAAACTCCTTCAAGGTGATTTTTTAGGCGTTTATTTATCGGACTATTATGATCATACAAGGAGTTTAGACTACAGCTCATGTGAAGTTAGGGTTTAGGGCTTAGGCTTGAGGGCTAAGGTTTCAGGGTTTAGGGCTTAGGGTTGAGGGCTTAGGTTTTAAGGTTTAGGGTTTAAGGCTCAGGTTGGGTTCCTGGCCAGGAACGTAAAACAAGCTAGCCCGCAGAGTCAAATGGACGATGAGTTGGAAACTGGTGTGAAAGCACGGTTGGCTGGGCGTGGTTCTAGGAGTAGCTGAGTGAGTAACCTCTAAACGCTACATGAACTTTTTTGGGTGGCCCAAGGAGCTCGGCAACTAGGGCAAGGTCCTTCAACCTTCAACCATAGTAGCACTGACTTGCAAAATGAGACATGCAGGCTGCTACGTGCTACGTTCTTCGTCTGGGGGGCATGGGGTTAGGGATGTTGGGTTCAGGATTGCTGGGCAAAGGGCTTAAGGTCTCAGGATATAGATTTCCAGGGTTCGGGGGTTGCAGATTGGGGTTTCATGGTGGGTTGGGCTCAGCGATTCAGTGCTTTGCAATATGGTTTAGGGATCCAGTACGGGATGCATTCCAGGTCAAGGATTCGCTGTACAGGGGTTTAGAGTTCAAGACTCAGATTTACGCATCTGTGGATGCACACGCGCTGGCATACAGATATCCTTCCGCACGCCTTCCGCATGACAGCACATACAACAAACGCCTGCTAGCGCTCGCTAGGCTTGGAAAAGCCTTTGTGAGCCTTGCTCGGTCTTAGTGTTTGCCAAGCCTGTAGTGTAGCCCCTGACTTGGGTTTTGATTTTGGGGTCTGCCCTCCCTGGGTCAAATTAGCGCTGCTGTTCAATCTCTATCGCACTTCAACTCAGTAAAGGATATAAACTCATAGTTTTTTAGATATCGTAGCTCAAGGTGGAATGAGCTCCATACTTGAGCCTTAGCCTTCAAAGCTGAGGTTTTCCTCGCTGGCAACATTCCAGACCTTTTATAGTGGCAGCTTGGCCTACTGGAGGCCCTGGCAGGTTTCAAGCAGCAAAGCATAGGTCTGCAACCTCCTCGTAGCCACAAGAAGCGTAACGAGAGGAGAACCAGGGACGGGGTGGGCGGTGCGGGGTGGGCTATCAAGCTGCCCTCCTGTTGCCATAGGGTTCAGGGTTTATAGTCCCCCTGAAGTGCATAGAACGTGGGATCTATGGGGATCTTATCAGAATATACCCAAAGCCATATTCTATCCGGTGAGGGCACTCTTTCTCAAGCAAGAATGAGGTTCCATTTTATACCCCTCAAATGATGCATGTCCTTTTGAACAAAGTCGTAAGGGTGCCCACCATGATTTCGAGAAATGCCCAAGCAAGAACACAGCATGGCCAGATCTCACGATACACTTCAGTCTAGGCTATTGTGACCCAACGTCGATTCAGTTACTAGTGTGATAGCAAGGAAACCATACTGCTTCAACACAAACACACACACACACACGCATCCACATCATGGTAACATGTTTTAGGTTTCGCTTCACAGCAGCCTACCATGGTGTGAACAGACGTGTTGCAGCAACAATGGATTTGTTTTCTTTGCATCATGCCCAGTTGGAAAATGACTGGAGATCACCCCTTACAAGAATGTAGACACCTGAGTGGTAGTGGATGGAGGAGTAGATAGGACAGAGGGACTAGCATGGGCTAATAAGGGATGATACAGGGACTACAAAGGGACGGAACCGATTCCTTCGTTCAATGCTAACTACCAGTTGAGCTATAATCTAGACTCCTCAAAAGGGGTTTGATCGGTAATTTTATCGGGGAGCATTATGGGACTTAAAGGGGATACTGGGAGTTTAGGCAGCCCTCTACCAGGATCTACAAGGAGGATTCGGCCAAGGCTGACACTGAACCCTGCTGTGCTGAAACTCCTACTGGGATGCCGTTAAGGGACTTAAATTCAGTTACCATAATCAGGCTCTGTCCAAGGATCTCTTCTGAAAACAGACCAGAAGTCCTGGCTGCTCTATTAACCCTAGACCCGAAACCCTAAACCCCCGAACCCTGAACCCTAGAAAAGCTCGGATCCTGACGTTTGCACTCAGAACAAGACTTGGATTGGTAGCTTGCCAACAGTAATGGGGGGTATTTTGGAATAATGGAAAAGCAAATGGAAACCAAAGGTCCCTTTACAGGGTGATATAGGCTTTTTTAGAGGTTATATTGGGATAATGGAAACGCAAATGGAAACAACTATTTGGGGTTTAGGGTTTTGGTGCTAACCTTCACACCTGCAAGCCCCGGACCATAGACATTTTGAAGCCTGGCTGGCTGGCTAGCATACCAGCTTGCAAACATTGGCGCTTAGTTCGTACTTTGTTTAACAAATGGGGCATGGGTTTTGAGAAGCAAAGCCCAGATCTATCCCTGTACAGACCACTCAATTTGTTTCAAAATTTCCTATTGCATTAACTTCAGCACGTGGCCTCAAAAGCCCAAGACCTCAACCCTAAGACGAGCCCTACCAGGTCCAAACCCCTAAACAAAGCTAAGGCTTCCTACAGTGGGACTTGTCCCTCCCGGGGGTTCGCGCTCCAGCAGCTGGGTTCAGAATTTAGGGGTTGGCTTTAGGGTTTAGGCGCTTTCACCACTTGTGGGGTTCAAAGCCTCAGGTTCATTGTTTGTCATATTTTTTGAGGTTATGACTTTGAAGAGCCAGAAGTCAGCTGTTTGGAAAGCTCAAATGGAAAGTGAGCTTCTAAAAAGGCTGGGCTGGCTGCTGTTTCAGTTTGGTATGTCCAAGCACAAGTTCCTGAACCATAGTTGGGGAAGGGGCATACCTGGAGAATATGCCAAGGCTTCTACAGTGGGGCTTGTTTTAGAAACAGCTGTGAGGAGATGACACGTCCTGACTGGGTGTTGCTTTGGCATGATCTTGCCCCCGGGCCCGTTAGTTTAGTAGTAAAGATCTACAGACGGTTTTTTTAGACGCAAACTGACCTGTAGTTCATCATCAGTGAGTCCAGGCCTGTAGCCTGACTCCAAACGTAGGGTCCAAGGATTTAGGACTTGGGTTCAAGGGTTTAGGGTGATGCCACAAGATTACCTCCAGTAATGGATTGCCTGTAGTAGTCAATTATATCTGCTTTCGTTACATGTAGAAAGCTGCCTCAGGGACGCAGTAAACAATTAGGTTTATAGGGTTTATGGTGCTCAGGGCCTCAACGCCTCTCACGCCCTAAACTCGCCTATGCGTAGCCTTTTTTCGTGAACAGTCAAAAAAATTTGCCCTTCCAGGTCGCAATGGCAACGCCCCACCCACCCAAAGGATTCCTGAATTTCTGCAGATGGTTTTGTTGTTCAGCCTTGATATGGTAGTTCCCCTAAATAAGGGGACCCTTATATAGACCCCAATATACTATACTCCTTATTATAGGGACCCCCTAACAGGTACCCCGCATTTTACAACACTCCCATATCTCCCACCTTCTTTGAGTGGCATGAGGATCATATCTTCTATTTCACCTTGCGTGACGCCTTGAACTTTGGCGTCCAGGAGAGCAAGCCTAAATCTTAGGGTTTAGGGTTTAGGGTACGGTTTTGGGTGAGGCTCTCGATATTGTGGTTGCCTGGAATTCTGCAGTTCCCGGCATCTAAGGCGATACCAGAGTTGTCATGGTCAAGGGTACGTTGCCTTCAGGCCTTCAGTCATCTGGGATTTAGCCCGTCAACAGTACGCATTACAAATTGCATCCACTGATGACGCAGGATACAAGGTTTGGACGCACAGCGGCATACTTCTGAAAGCTCTCAAGAGCAAGTTAAAGAGCTCTTCAACTTTTTTTGACGACGTCTGACAGTTCTGCGCAGCCTTGTATCCACACATGGCAAGGTAAAACCTCTACCATGAAACCTCCTTTCACACCACCCCCAATGTACCCTAAAACCCTATACTACCACAGTTTTCATTTGATTTTCCATGTTCTTTTCCATTTGACTATCCGTTATTGGTGTATGATATCCCTACCCTTTATACTCCTCAAAGGGACCAAGGGTTTCCATTTCATTTTCCATGTTCTCTTGCATATGATTTTCCACTATAGGTGTGATCCCCCCTTCTAACCCTAAACCCTAAACCCTATATAACCGCATTATAATAGTGTTTCCATGTTCTTTTCCATTTGGTTCTGCATTATTATTGGGATCCCTATTATAATCTCCCTAAACCCTAAACCCTAGACCCTAGTCTCCCCAAACCCTATGACTGCTTGGAGGAATTCTTTGGGCTCCTTCTTTCCTGCCAGCTTCTGGTCAGCACTTATTGGCATGCGGCCATGGTTGGGATAATGAAAAAGAAAATGCAAACCCTATGTCCCTTTAAAGGGAGATATAGGCTAATATAGGGGTTGTATTGGGATAATGGAACAGAAAATGGAAACTACTATATTATATAGGGTTATATAGGGGGGATATTACGGTTTAGGTTTAGGATGAGACATTCAGGCTGAGTCTACGGTAGGATCACCTCGTACGGGTTGTTTCAGGGGTTCGCAGTTTCGTGGGTCAGAGATCTGAGGCGAGGGGTAGGGGAGAAATCATTCACATCCGTGGGCTCAAGTAAATCAGCACCAAAACAATTTTCTCTTGGTTGCCAAATGCGAACATGGAGTTTAGACCCTGCGAAAGGTCCCTGGGCTGCAAGATCGCAACCCAGGATTTCGTGGCCGAGGACTACAAGGGTCTAGGAAAGAGTTTAGGGTTTGGGGGTTTTCTTACGGGTGTGGAGTTGAAGGAGTGGGCTTTGTGATTTGTGGTTGGGGCTCAAGGGTTGAAATTTCAGGGCTTAGGGGCTTCAGGTTTGGAGGTCGAGAGGGTCCACCCGCACCTGAAATCAAGTAAACCCCAGAAGGCTAAAAAAGAGCGGAACGGTGGAACATTCTTCATTCTACGACCTCTTGAGCAGCTTGCTTTTTCCAGCAGACTGCTCTGTAGACTTGAGTTTCAACAGATCAGAGCTTACCCTAAGGGTCCAGGGACCCAAATAATAGGGTTTTAGGGCACAAATACTATAACACAAATGATATTTGGGCCCTAAGCCCTATTGTTTGGGTCCTTGGACCCTAAGGGTCAGTCAACACCAGCAGATTGTGCTTGGGCCGTTCTATTTTGCTGCCTTTCATCATTTATAGGGGTTATATCAGGGCTTATGTTGGGGTTATATGGGGATAATGCGAAAGAAAATGGAAACTGCTATAGTATGAGGGGTTATACTGGGGTTATACCTCTATGCCTCCTCCCCCCTCCAAGGTTGCCAGGAACTTAGCTTTGGGGGGACTCGGGGTGGTAGGGGACTCTACTTGGAGGGTCAGGGGGACTTAGCAACTAGGGTATTGTTAGCCTACATAACTAAGTTCCCTGACCCTCCAAGAAGCCTTGTGATTTTCCGCTGTGAAGGAATGTGAGCTTCCGCAGACAGCAATGCCAATGCCGCTCGCCGCTCTAAGAGATGACTTTGTTATTGGTCCCTAAGGGTCCATGTACCCAATAATTGGGTGCTTGGGATTTGGGTAACAGTAATTATAGTACAGGTTTGGGTAAGTATATGATTATTGGCTACTTGGACCTTTAGGGGATGGTCATACTTGGAAGATAAGGGTTTTGGGTATGTAGGGTTTAGGCGGCATGTGCCAAAGACGAGAAGTAGAATTTGCTCCAGGAAGAAAACCAGATTCGTTTTTGTGATGTCACGGTCCCCCACTGCAATGCCTTTGACATGCAAATTTAGCCCTATCACAAGGTATTTTACACAGGCCCAATTTTGCTCGAAACTCCACCACAGATCTCCCACATCCTCCGAGCATGCCTCCATACCTTTAACGGCTAACCCGGCGAAAAGTCCTCCTCGAACCCAAGTGTGTGTTCTCGGAGGTAATTAAGCCACAGCCCCCAGCCAAGTACCTGCAATACAACTTATAGCCAACCATAACCTCGGGAGACCTATCTATCCCTAAACCCTGCCTAGACCCATTACAACCTCACCACCTAAAGCCCGAACTCATGGAATCCGTATGGCTTTGCGCAAACCTGCAAGTACCCAGACCCTCCTATGTAGTCCGTTTTTGGGTAGTATATTATAATCCCTTACCCAAAGAACTATAACAGACCCAAAAAGGAACTACATAGGAGCCCTTGGGTAAAAAGCGGGCAAAGGTCTTGGAGAAGTTGGGCCTTTATCGCCCTTGGGCATCTTGGCGGAAGCGCCTTTCTTGGCCGATTAAGAATCATCCACCTCCTAAGTTATGTACTGGCCCTTAGTAGTAGTAATAGTAATAATACAAATAATACTAAGAATACAAATAATTGTAATAATAGTAATAGTAGTAATGATACTAATAATATTGATAGTAGCAAAAATTGTACTAATTTTAATACTCGTAATAATGTTGTTGCTGTGGACATGTGTAGGGTTAAATCTGTCGGATTAGTGATGGAAGGGGCCCAAGGTCAGTTCACGTCACCATACCAGGGGTTCTGCATCCCTCCTGGCGGGACAGTAGAGAGTTACAAGCCCAGATGTGACCCAACTCTCTGCTTCGCCCCAAAGCCAAATTAGAGGTCTAAACCCTCTCAGATTCGAGACAGTTCAGCTGGATCAATGTTAGGGATCCTTTGTACTAACTTTGGGAGGTTGTTCACACAGCCCCTCTTCTCACCTTACAGCATCTCATTTTGGCGTCCCCCCCCCCCCCCCGGCGTGCATCGTTCATGACCTTCTCACGTTCGGCTTCGATCAAATAATTCTTATGTAACCCCTGCATAATCTCTTTAGTTTCCATTTTCTTTTCCATTATTCCCATATAACCTCAATCCCTAAACCCTAAACCCTATTATAATATAGTAGTTTCCGTTTTCTTTTCCATTATTCCCATATAACCTCCTTGTCAGGGTTGGTGGCTCGGTCGCCCTTTGGTCAGGCCCTGCACTTCCTTGAGACCCTTCTCGCGCTGTGGTTTGGCTCCACCTGGTCGTGACCAAAAAGCCCGAGAAATGTCTGGAGGAATTCTCGCCCTTCCCTCCCCCGGTGGAGATTTTTATGCCACGGACATCCCAACCTGCCTCCGCTATCTCTCTCCTTTCGAGTGGGTAAGATCGTTTCAGGCACTGCCCTTGCCGCTATTAAGCAATCGGAATGCTTGGACTGTGAGTTCTGTGGGGCTGCTGGCTTCGATTCAGTACACCTGGTGGAGGGATGCGGACTTACTACAATTTCCCAGCTTTCGCATCTGCGCCGACCCTTACTCGCAAGACCTTCGCTCGTCCTCCCGGTTGCGAGGATGGTCCGGGGCTTGTGGGCTCAGGCAGTGAGGGATCCTTCTTCACAGATGGGTAAGTCCGCCCGTGGCAGGCCACCCTGTCGGATGCCGTATTCCGAGTTCGGAAGGCTGCTGAACGCTCTTCTCCTACCCGGGAAGACTGCTCACCTGACTGGAGTATTGCCTCTGTCCCTGCTGTCCATTGGTTTCATATGCCAGACCCGATCCCACAGCTCCCCAACTGGGACCCCAAGCGGGTCGGCCTTGCACTGTCCTATTGTTCAGCCTTGACCTGGCGCCAGGATCCGGAGAATCCATACGCTCGAACCAGTCTCATAGAGCTGATGGTCGACATTATGGTTACGTACCAATTGTGCCGGCCACTGAGCGCTAAGCTTTTTACTGGCCAATTTAAAGGAGTTCCAAAACTTGATCAGGCTGCTAAAGTCTTTTGCTGGCTCCCTTCCCTTCGCAGCAGCTCAGACTTCTTAGGCGCCTGTTGTCCCAATGGTCGCACATGTTTTTGGCCTTCTTCGCTGCTCTCTACCCCCTGGCCAAAATCATTCCTGGCCCACGTGTGAAAGCTGAGTCTCTTTCACAGTTTAGGTACAGCAATGTCCTTCCCACCATTCGTGGGAAGGCTGGCCTCTTGCCTTCTGAGCCCGTCCAGGCTCTGCTGTCGCTCGTTGTTGTTCCTCATTCTAGGAACATTCATGTACCCGTTTCTATTCCCTCCGGGGACTGTCGTCCTTCTTGGATGGTCCCTACCTTCTCTCCTGACCGGTTCCTGTCAAATTAGGGTAACATGTCTCACGCTTGACTGGGGACATCCCTGACTTGCAATGGTGTGCTTTATACTTTTCAGGGTATGGGATTCCTTATATTTATGTAAAAAGGATCCTTTTTTCTTAGCAGCAATCACCAACCCAATAGTGGGGGGTGGTTGGTACGAGGCAGACCGAACCTGTTTTCTTCCTAGGGTAATGTGGGCTAAGTCAGGATCTTTCTTCAGTTCTGTTTGTTTTCCAGGGAGTTTGTACCACAGCATCTTCTGCTCCCAGCCTGTTCCTTGGATTGCTTGTTTTTCCAAATTTTGGGTTGCTGTTAAGAACCTTAAATCAAGTTACAATACTGTATATAACGGTAAATAATAGGGTTTCTCCAAAATAATAACTCAAACTAAGTTCCTTAAATCACTATATTCCCCCAGTTTCCATTTCATTGTCCATGTTCTTTTGCATCTGATCCTCCATTATAGGGGTATCTAAACCCTATAGGCCCTCAGCCCCAAACCCTAAGAACTAAATTCTAAGCCCTCGACAGCAACCCAGGTTTTCCAAGTTTCGGGAATTTGCCCATTGGATGTTGAGATCGTAGGATTGCGACTTTGGGGTTGCGTTTTGCTTGCGGCTGCAGATTGCGGACTTGTATTGTATTGTATTGTATTGTATGTATGTATGTATGTATGTATGTATGTACGTATGTATAGAAACATATACATATATAGAATAAATAAATATATATATATATATGTATGTATGTAGCGTTCTGCGTTGCAAATGACTAGTGCTTGGTCTGAATCTTTCGTATATACTTCTGGAAAAAAGCTTTGTTTCAAGACAAAACTCAGCAGAACGGACTGCACACAGCAAAGTGAACTTTTGCACCCACAGCTCCACAAGCTTCAATCTGGGTTGCCGATAAACAATAAACAGTTGGGCTACCATTTTCCTAACAAATATTTGAGAAGGTTGCCTTGTAATTAATGGTAGCTTGATTCGGACTCCTCACTATCATTGCTATTTAATTTGAAGCCTTCCGGGGTATGGGCTGCAGGACTCTGATCCTCTGCGCAATTGCATCCACATGCACCTCGCCCGAAGCTAGTGCGGATTCTTTGTGCTGGGATTCATGCTTAGATGCCAGAGTCCAAAAGCTAGAGAGCCCGTCCTGAGGATGTCCCTTTTGAAACGCAGGTGATACCTGGAGTTTGTAGCAGTTTCTAAATTGGATTCCCATCTCTATAATCCAGAACACTGGTTGCCGTGCTAGAATTTGCGCTGCAAATGGCCCCAAACCTTGGCTTGCATGTAAGCATCATTATATGAGCTGTGGTTTAAACTTCTTAAAGTGGAGTTCTATAGGGAGTATATAGGGACTATTGTAGGGGTTCTTGAGGGGATACTAGGAGTCTAGATTACGGCTCATACGGAACTGGCCAAGGCATTAGAAATCATAAGGTTAGGCCAAGATCTGGCTCAAAAGGAAGCAGCAAATGGTTTGTTCGCCCGTCGCGCGAGCAGCGATTGAGGAAAGCTCGCACACGACACATTGCTCATTTGGTGTATTGTAGGGGGTCGAATATATGCCAATGTTGTGGTCCTAGACTTCTTGTATGCAAATGTGCTATAGCGCATGTCAAATAGACCTCCACATGACAGTGGTACTTGTTCAGCATAACCTCCATAGACTCCCACATAAGCCCCTATATAATATAAGCCCGGTTGCCATGTTATGTTTTCTTTTCCGTTGAGCTTTCCATTGTTGCTTTCCATTGTTGATATGTGCATATAACATATATACATAGTATAGATATATAGCCAAAAAGAACCTGCGCACCCTAAACCCCAAATCCTATGGAAACATAAGACTGGTTGTTACTTAGCCGTAGGTTCTTGTGGGCTTTTGGGAAGGATGGCGTCCCTATGCTGGGATTACCCTAACTTCCTAAAGCCTAGACCCCCAAACCCTAAATAGTAGTTTCCATGTTCTTTTCGATTATCCCTGCATAACAACTTTTGGGCTTGGATTTTGTTCTTGCACAGAAAGTCTGTTGAAAGAGCTCTTGATTGAAGGCTTCGGAGGCAGAGTTCTAAAACCATCCCCCTCAAACTGGCACCCCCATCCCCCTAATAGCAAAAACCCCGAGAGGGTATGGTTGTATATAACACTGAGAGCATGATTCATCACCAGGGCTTGGGGCTGTGGGATCCAGTAATTGGCTGAGGAAGTGCTGCGAGATGCTAAGCTCAGGATGGGGCCGCAGTGAGGGTTCAGGGTTTAGGGTTTAGAAAAGGTTTTTGATAGATTATCTTGTGCTATACTGGGAACCTTTCTTGTTGGGGGGTGGGGTTATCATTCTCAGGGGAGGGGACTAGAACGTCGCAAAGTGCAAGCAGTAGGCTATTATAGAGATACCTGCGCTTAGGCGGTCTGGAGTTCAGCCGTTTAAACAGGTACCGCGAACGGGAAGGTATTGATTTGGACTGTCAACCTAAACCCTTAACCTTGAACCTTACACCTGACCCAAAATACAGCAAGGCTTATATGTGCGCTCGCCGATGGTTCAGCGGGTGGTACATTGGGCCGAGGCGTGACGCTCAGGTTTGCGAGGGTGTTTTGGATGTTGGCATGTTTGGTCAGCTGGGAGTGAAGGAATGGAACAGAAAATGGAAACTACGAAGCTACTACAAGGTGTTATACAGGAACTAGTATGTTTAAGGCATTTATAAGGATCCATTTCTTCATCCCAAGCTAACCAAATGGAAGTGATGGGCGAGGGGTGGATTCATACCCCGGAGGGACAAGGCATGCTTGGGAATTAGAGTCGCATGATTGCCAGGGTCTCGCCTTTCCGCTCAGTCCCGCCACCATAAAATGTTGCATTGTGTTGTTGGGTCGCACACTCTAGGTAACTGAAACTTAGCGAGGCAGTAGGCTTTTTCGCTACGCATGCACAGAATATTTTGATCTAAGCGAGCTTTGCAACTGCGAGGTGGCTGCGCTTGATCATGGCAATTGATGAAGGGCATCCGTGTGTCAGTCAATGAAGGTCTCCCTTGCCGTAAACCTCAAACCCTAGACCCCAAACCCTAAGTCCTAAAGGTCGAGGGCCTAGGCCCTTGGCCTGTCCAAATCGCAAGAAGCATGCACGTTTTCCCCCCCAAAGGAACTTTACTGCAGTTGCTTCCTAGATCCCAAGCCTTTACACACGGTTTAGGGTGTAGGGCGCTTATGATCTTGGACTCTTAGGGCTGGGTATCAAACCTTGGCAGATGCGAGCTCCGCGAACCAGTTTGTAGTGGCTCTCAGTTGAACAACGATCATTGCCGTGGAGCAAATAAGCTACTGACTAAAGTTAGGGGAATACATAGGGTTTTAGGGGGGACCTTTGAAGGAATATACTAGGACTTTAGTCCAGGGCTCATATAGTGAAGACTACCGAGCTATGATATAGAAGGATCCGTCTCTCGTTCCTTTTAAGTATGTACGAACTGGATGGACGAGTGGGGTGGTTCACCCTGCCAGTATTCTTACCATGGGCGGAGGAAGGATCCAAATATAATGTCTGTTGCTCTATGGATCCACAAAGCCCAGAGTGGTATTGCTCATAGACTTGTAGACTTTGGAGCCCAACACAGGTCTTACTTTTGGGCTAAGATCCCCAGAGTTAGACAGAAGTCTGACTGGTATCGAAAAGCGCGGGTGGGTCTAAGACACTTCAGTCCTGGGCTCAGTTCCAGCCATGTTTTACATCAGCAAAAAAAAATCAAAGGGTTCAAGGACCCAAATAATAGGGTTGTAGGGCCCACATACTATAACATTAGTGGTATTTGGGCCTTAAAACCCTCTTATTTGGGTCCTTGGAATCTTAGGGAAACTCATGTTCTTTTAAACCTAGGTTCCAAGTAGAGATTCCTGAGCCTACAGGTCCCAAAGAGACCCCCACCATCCTAAGCCCTAAAACCTAAACCCTACGCCCTACACCCTGAACCCTAAGAAGCCCTAAACCCTGCACACCATAAGGCAAAAAAGCCTGGGCGCCGCGGCGTGGTTGAGGAGATGAGCTCTGCCTCGTCCACCGAATGAAGGAAGGACTTAGGCCAATGTTCATCCTTGATGCGGATGGAGTCCCACATTGGGAAAGGCAGATGTAATTCCTTATGCCGTAGTAGCTGGCATGTATGTATCCAGCTAAGTAGATAGAACGTAGTTATGTATTTGTGTATGCATGCATGCGTGAATGCGTTTCATGTGAAGCAGAACGTCGTAATCATATCTTGGTTTAGTTGAGAGCTTAGGGTTCCAGGGGATAACGAGACATGAAGGTTGAGTGATGGGTTGGTGGTAGCGCTCAACACCGACAGGCGAACTCAATGAAACACATCATGAGGCGTGTTTACGTAGGAGAGATAGCCTAAGCATGCATAGAGCTAGGGATCTCCCCTGAAGCCTGCAAGCTGACATCGCAAATCCTGACATGAGTTTGGTCTTCTATGAGAGTTCGGAGACCGGAGCTCATTGTTCAAGGTTTGGGGCTTGGACCGCGCATTCAACACAATGATGTTCAAAACTAGGAAAACTTCAGCTTCCCGATGTATAGTCCCCCTTTAAGTAGTTAGAATATGGCTTCGGTTACAGTATAATAAGATCCCCATATACCATACCCCATGTTCTATCTACTTCAGGGGGACTATAGCGTAACTCGAAGTTGGGAGACATGCAGAGAATCTCTTTAGTTCGTCTCGTGGAGAAAACCGTCTAAGATTTGACTTGCAGTATCGGTTTCTTCAGGGAGTATACGGGCTTTGGTATCAACTCCTTACAGGAGGTTATATAGGGGATTATTCAAGGGAGTAATTCAAAGGATTATTAAGGGTGATACTAGAAGTTTAGACTATGGCTTATATGGGCTATGGGTCTTTAGAGCTCGCGCAGATACATTTTGCAGGACTCCTCGTCTCCAAGGGAAATTGAGGGGACAACTGTAGTGGACCATGAAGAAACTTGGGAGACCCAGGTAATCTAGGGGCCTAAATAATTACCAATATTATGGTTCCATATTCCTTTATAATTCTGGTCTATGGTACCTCAAATGGACCTCAAAATGATATTGGTAATTCTTGAGGCCCCTGTAGTAGACATGTCTATCTAACATAATTCAAAGGCTCCTTCCTGGTCCTCTGCAAGTGTCCTCCAAACTTCCTGAGATCTTCGTTTCTTTAAGTTGACCTCCGGGCCAAGCGTGGAAAAAACGTGGCAGCAGGACATGTTGCATGGCTGCGCTCACGGCGAAAGCGCTACATTGGCGTATAGGTTTCAGCCCAGTGTCGGGATCCGTCTTGAGGGGGGGCTTCGCAAAATGAGGGCCTTCCGAGCCTTTAACTCCAGACTTTAGGCCCCAAACAATACACGCTGCATAGAACTACCAGCAATCAAGATCCCGACCGCAAACCTCGGTAATGGTCGGATTACTCAATAAATTTTGCCAAGCTATCCAAGGCTAAGGCTTCTTCGGCAATTAGGTTGACGAACTCATGGTCCCTTTTTGAGCCCCCAAAAGAATCATACTAGACAATCTTCCATATGCACCGCGGGCATTTGGGGTTATAGGAGCTCCCTGATGCACCAAAGACCAAAGCCTCCCAGAGCTGAAATGCTGAGAGAACCAATGTTATAGGTGGCTTTGGGACACACTATACTGCCATTTACCGGCACCTGAAAAGTATGTAAAATCATAGTCCAACACCTTTGACGATTTTTTCGAAAGCAGCCAAGAGGGCCATTATTCCACACATTTTGGCGGTCCAGGTACACGCCAGTGTCATCAAACCTCCCATCATGTTTTCACGAGTTTTCAGCCGTGGCCTGTTTTGCAGTGGACACTTTCTCTCAGCCCCAAACAGGAGGACGTGCGAATACCCCACTTCTAGCTGCCACCTTCCCCCAGAAAGAACCCTTCTGGCCCCCGTCCCATCCACATATTTTTCTTGCCAGGTGCCCAGCGTCTCTTGGAAAAGCACACTTCCACGGGCTGTGCATTCGGCTGCACGAAAAAGTCGTCTGGTGTTTTGATACTCCTACCCAGTGGGGCCACAACAAAGTAGCCCAAAGTAAAGTGCTGTGTATCGTCCTTACGGCTCAGCATAGGTAGTGCTTTTTAGGCTTGGATCGAAGGCGTCTGCTGTCTTCTATGCAAGGGTCATCTAGGGCATATATAGGGTTCCTAATAAAGGGGTTATCAAGCGGTACAGGAGTTTAGACTCTCTCTCTCTCTCTCTCTTTCCATTTTCGCCCTTATGTCCCTATTTTAGCCTTATCGTAGCTGCGCACAGCTGCTCTCTAAGAATCGCCGCAAATCAAACCAGCGGTCCTGAGACGTTATCCTTGGCCGTGCTTTGGTGGGTTATACTCAAGAGTTAAGCGGCCACAAAGGGTCAAGCATATTAATCTGTAACCGGTAGGGGTGCCAGCACGATGTTCCTGAAAGTGCATAAGCGGGTCGCAACTGCCTATATGTCTCAGCCTTACCATCTTCAGGCGCACGTGGAGGTTCATGAGTAGTTACAAGTATGGGTATAAGTAGGATGACGAGAACTGTAGCACAACATTGTATACTCATGGTTTCTCGCCTTGCAAGTATAGTTTCCTTTAAGTAGATAGAATATGGCTGTGGGTATTTTATAATAAGATCACCATACACCCCCCCATATTCTATCTACTATAAGCTAAACCGTTTACTTTTCCCCCCTCCCGATAGAAGTTGGCAAGATTACACGGTGGGCGTAAGGAAGGCAGGAAGGTTGGGTGTATTTTATATGTAGGGTTGAGGGACGTAGGATTTGGGGGCTAAGAGTATCCGTGGCTTCTGGCCACTGTGGTCATTGCTCGAGTCCAGCCAGCCTTCCGCTTGACCCAACGTCAGCTTCCACACCTGGAGATACATTTCATGTGAATCCAACCCTCTGACTAGTGACTAGATCAACTAAACAAAAAGTTTCTGGAGCAAGGACTTCCACATAGATGTGCGGCATACCTACGCCCTGAACCTTGGACACAAGAACCCTGTGTGTCTCGAGTTTGTGTATCCCGGAGTATACCCCCAATTTGGGCAAGTGCGTAAAGGGGACGATTGGAGGAATGTCGCAAGATGTTGAAATCACACTCCATCCCCTGCAAGGGCGACAGATCCCATGTAACCTTCTATTTCAGAACTAGCTTCAATAACGATACTGACTTTGCCTGCGCAGATCTCATTTTCGCGCGGTGGCGGTCGGAAGAGGTGTCTGGCAGTTGATCCATAGTCTAAACTCCCTAAAGAGGTGGGGAGGTTATATGGGGGATGTATATATATAGGGGACTACTATATCGGTTATTAATGAGGGGGATACAAGGAGTTTAGACTGTGGCTCGTTCGATCATGCACATTGCAGGTTTCAGAGTTCGACTTCCGGGGTTTAGGGCCGTTGCTGTGGCCATGGGTTTCAAGGATCTTTAGGGGTTTACGGTAAGTTTAGGGTTAAGGGTTTAGGGCTATTGCTTGGGGGTTCAGGGGGACTTAGTAAGTATACCTATAACCCTTATAAGCCAGTTATCACAATTATTAATCCTACTACGCTGCTCCCGACTCCCCTACTTGGTGTGCTGTTACACCACTTGAGCAAGACTAAGAGCAGCCTGAGTCAAATGGGTACGGGTTGGAATCGATGATGAGAGACTCAAGATCCTGCAGTAGTCAGCACGAGGCTGGTTCAAATGAACAAGTTGACTACAGACGCTACGATTCGGAATATGCCTATGAGGTCGCCTAGGGAACCGTTGTAATTCTGTGTTGGGGAAGTCCGTTACCACGTTGGCCAGGCAGGTTCGTAGGGTGCTCGACCTTTCCTTCCAACATGTGTACGGGCATACGGAGGTATGACAAGGGCCCTACAGGTGGGTAGCCGTCAAGTTTCAGTTCTGGTCGCCGTCTCAGGTGTTTTGAGGCACAGCGGCTATTCGGACAAGAGCTATCACGTGTCTTTCGCCCATAGGTAGATCGTTGTTCGTGTCTTCATGCCACGGCGCATGCAGCTATTTGTGGCTCGACTATGCGACCTGGCAAGCAAGCAGCCCTGGCCATCGCGGCTCTTGTTCTACTATCCACATGGGAGACAGAAAAAGAAAGATGGAAGACATGAGAAAAGACTCACCATAGTGCAATCCGCCCAGTCGGTCCACTAGAAGCTGTGGAACTACGGTTCGAAGAGTTTACAGAGCTACAAATGTCTACGCGGAGAAAACTTTCCAAGTCTTACTGCCCTATGGGCAAGACTCGAGAGCGGCCGTCGCCATCTTCTTCTTCTATCACCAACACGGTGCAGCACGGCCCGCTGATTGTAAGCCAGTTAAACCCTTACGGAGCCGGAACATGTGCAGGTACTTGTTTGCAATGCCAACGGTCCTGTACCCGCTGGCAAGAGGAACGCACGCGCCCATTTACTAAGTCCCCATGACCCTCCAAGTACAGGGCATCATTCACCGTTTCAAGTGATCCCTAAGATTTGGAGTGTTGGATCTAGCTGTTTGTTTTTGATTGAGTTTTTGGGTGGGGTGACATTGCATCGGCCGAAAGAGAATTACCACCACACACACACACACACACATAATTGCCATGGAACCCTTTCCATTTCATGTTTCATGTTCTTTTCCATTTGATTCTCCATTATTGGGGTACTATTCCTGTAATTCTACCCCTATTTTCCGCACCAAAGCCTACCCAAACCCTCCTATGTAGTTCTTGATTGGGTAGTACATTATAATCCCTTACCAAGAACCATAGCTGACCCAGAAAGGAACTACATGCAGCCCTTGAGTAAGCTCATGAAGCTTTGCCAGGCGGAACCCTGACCGCACAAAGCCCCGATCACTGGACAAAGCAGCTAGTGGAGTTTTGAACACTGTAGTTCCAAATCATCAAGTCTCTTCCGCATGCTCTGACCGAATAGACCTTATAGAAAACACAGAAACCAAGGAACAATGGACCCAGAGCCCGATGGCGTAGAACCGAGACCCTGATCACACCTCCGTACTGCGCGCCATGAATCTGGAATCTTACCTTTCATTAACTGGAAATGAGGGAATGGAAAAGAAAATGGAAACTACTATGATGGGAGGTATAGGGACGACTACACGGATCCATTCCTTCATTCCTAGCTAACCACAGGTAAGGAATGCCACACTCCCCGTATCCCTGATCATTTCACTCGTGACGCCGCAGCTTCCGTCCCAAACCTTAAGTCATGAGCCCGGAGCACTCAACCCTAAACCCTAAATCCCCCTAAACCCTAAACCCTCAACCCTAAACCCCGCCCAAATCTTCAACCCCCCCTTTGAGCCTGAGCTTAGGCCCTCAACCTGAACCACATACATCTTATACACTCTGCGCTCCAAGCCTTACTGGTCGGTGAGGGGCGGAGGAATGGATCCCCTAGTAGCCTGCTAACCATCTCAACGACATCGTTTCAATTGTGTTCTTTGCCTTGCCTCCCCCAACGCCCTCAGGCCTTTAGTAGCTTCCATTTTGCTTTTGCATTCCTTCATTCCCTACGAAGAACCAGCAAGAAGTGTGACAGGTCGTACTTGCGCTTGATTGAGATGGCGTGGCCCAAATTTCAGGCTCGTGCAACTTCCAATCCTCCGCTGTTTCATGTTACGAGTCCAGGGCTTGCAAGGCTCAGGGGTGAGTGGTCCAAGCTTCAGGGTTTCAGGTGTGTGGTTTCAGGGTTATATCATAAGGGTTGATACTTCAAGTCCTGCAGGGCCTTATGATACTGAACTTGCAGAGTTCCCCTTGGTTTGGGCTACTTATAGGGCATTCAGAGTTTGTAGCGCTAAGGGTCCAAGGACTCAAATGATAGGATTTTAGGGTTCAGATAATACCACTAATATTATACAATTTGGGCCCTACGTAAAGCCCTAGTATTTGGGTCCTTGGACCCTTAGGGTAAGCTTTGGCAGTATGTCATTCAGTGTATACGGAACATACTTTGCTTCACAACGTCCACTTCTGTTCTTCTTTGCGATGGCCTTTTTTTTCTCAGATGTAGAAAACTTTCGTTCTTACACAGATTCCAGCCGTTGGAATCAGGAAATTTAGGCCCGCAGTCAGTTGAAGCAAAAAGATAGAAGGCGCGTTGCGGAGGCAGCTGTTGCAGGTTCCCAATGTTCCGTACGATGGCGTGTTTAGCATGGAAGGGTTGCATGTCGCACTGTTTGCTGGTGTGGTGGAATAGTTTTCGGGTTGAGGTTTTGGATTCGCGGGTTACCAGCGGTTCAGTCTGCTTTGCTTGGGATGGTATTTGATTAAAAGAATTGTGCGCTGATGCTTTTTGTTGGGATTCATAGCCATTCCTAAGCATGTACAGAAGAGATCAACCTGTTGCCAGCTTCTGGCAAGCTGCTAGAAGGCACATGGGTCTTGCAGGGAAGTTCTGACATCGGAGGACCGTGAGAGCCTCAATCTCAAGGGTCCTCCTATATCAAATTCTGAAAAAAAAAACCCTAATCCATTGGCAATCCCTGTAGGCTCCCTGAGGTCCCAAAGGGTAGCTCCAAGCCTAAACCTGAACCCTACCCCTAAACCCTGGACCCTATCTCTTCATATAGTAGTTTCCCCAAATAGGGGGACCACGATATACACCCCAAAATGGGGCCCCCCAAAACGGTACCCCCAATGTTGGGACATCTCCTGCCCAGTACTTAGTAGGGAAAGCGGGAACCATCTCTTTCCTCGTCCCTATATACTCCCTTGTCATGGTCCCTGAAACCCTTCCCCCACTCCCTACCTAAACCCAAGATCC
Source organism: Symbiodinium pilosum (assembly GCA_905231905.1). Lineage (NCBI taxonomy): Eukaryota > Dinophyceae > Suessiales > Symbiodiniaceae > Symbiodinium > Symbiodinium pilosum. Next base: position 203,153 of record CAJNIZ010022891.1, read on the forward strand.
TAAACCCTAAGCCCTAGATCCTAAACCCTAAACCCTAGATCCTAAAGCCAAAGCCAATGCACCTGGGAGTCTTTTTCAGAATCATCCCGATGGCTTGCAGGCAAATCAGGGAGCAGGAGCTGGCTCCAATCGTACAGGCTCAGGCGAAAAAGGGATGCGGAATGTTGTGCGCGTCCTTCTAAAGGGTGGGCATTCTTGAGGGATATTGTGTGATGCAGATATGCAGGCTATATCATATTATACAATTATGTATGTATATACATATATGTATATATACAGTCCTTCTTCCTGTCTCCTGGTTCATGTCTAATTACTTGCAAAAGTTGCGTGCATCCCTTGGCCAAGCTCTCTACACCCCTTCAGGGTCATGGGCATTTCAACCCAAGCAGCAAGACCACCTGCCGTAGTGTCCCTTACAGGTTCTTGTAATGCAAGTCCCTAAGGGTCCAAGGACCCAAAGTAACAGGGTTTTAGGACCCAAATACTATAATATCACTGGTAGTTGGGCCCTCAAGCCCTATTATTTGGGTCCTTGGACTCTTATATAGTCCCCATATGTCCCTACGTATCCCTCTATAACCCTTTTATGGGGTCCCTAGTATTTTGGGTCCTCAGAACCTTAGGGAGTGATTATATGATGCTATGCTTTATAGTAGCTTCCATTGTACTTTCCATTACCCCCATATAATCCAAATGAATATACGATAGTAGTTTCCATTTGATTTTCCATTATTCCTGTATAATCCCTATATGCTATAGGAGTTTCCATTTTCTTGTCCATTATTCCTGTATAATCCCTACATACTATATTAGTTTCCACTTTCTTTTCCATTATCCCACTATGCTCCACCCGTGGTTCCCGCAGCATGCCCAGCCCCGTAGCATCCTCATAGCCTGGAGGCAAAAGCTCCCTTCGGTAGACTTACAGCCCTATAGTCCCCTTTAAGTAGATAGAATATAGGGTTTAGTGTTATTGTCCCCCTTAAGTAGATAGAGTATAGGATTTGGGGTTTAGGGTTATAGTCCCCTTAAGTAGATAGAATATGGCTTTGGGTATATTATGTATAATAAGATCCCCATATACCCCTTGTTTTATCTACCCAAGGGGGACACGATATAACATGGAGAATGTAGGTATTTCTGAAAAATCACGGGCTCCCGTCATGTACGCATGCCCCATGCAAAGGGACCTCAAGGAATTGAAAACCCAAAATCCAAATCGCAGCCGGTTTCAGGGTTTAGGGTTTAGGGGTTTGGGGGTTTAGGGTTTAGGGTTTAAGGGTTTAGGGGTTTATGGGTTTAGGATTTAGGGTTTAGGGGTTTAGGGTTTAGGGTTTACGGTTCTACGTGGCACTTAGG
>CAJNIZ010022892.1:1513-12333 GCA_905231905.1 Symbiodinium pilosum
TGCGCAGCTTGTGCAAAAAGGGGCTACCCCATGAAACTAGCATCATGTACCCCGACAGAAGCCTACATTATGCCCTTGGATTCCTAAACTCGAAACCCAGCCTGGAACCCTTGATCACTCGGCTGGCACTTCACCGTGGCTACGTTTTTCTAGGACTATTTGTATATGCCAAGGGTGGTAACGCAAAATATATTAAGATTTCAGCGGCTGCGCTGCAGTAAACCAGGACACTGACTGGACCCAACTCTGCAACAGCTTCAAAAATCGAAGATAGCTTGCAATCGTGACGAATGCAGCCTAGAATCCCTACATTGGCATCTTCCACGTAGAACCCCTAAGAACCTTTATTGAATCCCCATACAGTCCCCCTACAATGGCTGTACGCAGCGTCGCAGCTCTACCTACACAATCCCCAAACCCGGACGCCCCACAGAAACTCCTTATCTAGAATTTCCTTGGGCTCACCAGGCCACCAAAAAGAAACGCTAGGAATCCTGAACCTGCATGATCAGAAGAAATGCAAACTTAATCCCCTAATGTTCCCTATTTATGCGCAATGGACCTTTAGGTTTCGCGTACCCATTTTGAATAGGAGAAACCCAAAAGCCCCATCCCCAAACCCCCAAAAAACCCAAAGCCACATATCCTTAAGCAGTAAACATTCTTACAACCTCTTCAAAGGACACCTATTTCTGAAACCATGGTGAGGTGAACCAAATGAAGAAATCGGTAGCCTCTGACTCCGACGCCTCCACCGCGCCCTCTCCACCTAAGGATGCTGAGGCAAATAGTTTAACCCTGACCTTAACCGTTAAGTTTTTAGGCCTTCGGAAGGGCTTTCTGATTTAGGCCCTGTATAGAAAATGGCAACCATACGGCTTTGCATGAGGTTTATATCATGCTCATATGACCTTATGGGCTTTGATTCAGGATGTTACCGTTTCAGGTTGGTGTTTAGAACCAGGTGGGGCTCACGATTTAGGATTATGTTTTTGGGTTTTCTCGCTGCGGATGCAGCATGTAACGCTCAGGACTACATAAACGTGAGTTTTAGAATGTGCGGGTGCTTCAACAGAACTTGGGCATTGGTGCTTGTTGGCTAATCTTTCCGGGCCAGTTTGATTTCAGGATTTGGGGCGTTTAGGTGTTGGGGTTCAGAGTGTGTGGGGTTCGGGTGGGCGCACTTAGAGGTTTTAGGCTACTCAGACCCCCAAGTAGGGGACGTCACGGTGCAGGCTACGTTTAAAGAGGTTATAGAGATTATATATAGGGATTATAGAAGGACTATAGGGATTATGTAGGGAGTATATAGGTGAATACAGAAAGACAAGTAAAATTTATTGTCACGACAGCCAGATGGTTGCAAACCTAATGCATCCATGGCTATAGTGGCAGGCTGATAATAATGGTGAGAACCAACCTAGGCTTTCGACAGTGGGCAAAACTTGTAAACCCTTAGGCACATCTCTGCTTCTAGAATCTTATTGTTACTACTAGTACTATTGCTATTACTATTATTACTACTATTACTATTGTTAGTCCCCCCCACTTCAGGTCGTGGATTAAAGATGGGAATCGGTTTGGAGTCTTCTAGGGGGACATTCAAAGAAGTTGCATTGCGAGATCACATTGCAGATCATGCAGGCCTTGGCTTTGGGGCAATCAAAAGATAAGCTGTCACTAGTTGCTCACCTCAGCACTGCCGCAAAATCCCTTTTAAGGAAGGCAGGACTGGGATTTCACAAGGCCTTTAGTTTCTCTACCCCTTGTCAGGCCTGCCGTTTGACTATCGTGAGGTTGAAGAAAGTACCGAACCTGAGCAAAGGGGTTAGTCTACGCGCGCCAAAGTCTGCATCGTTGCAGCAGGGACCTGGTTCTGGTCAATTTGGACGGAGTGACCGAAGTAAGCCGGTCTACGGTCACAAATGCGATGGGGCGGCACTATGGCCAACGCGTTGTTTGCTGCTTCTGCACAGCCCTCGTCATCACAGAAGCTGTTGGAGAACTCGTCACCGCGCTACCCATCAATCCAAGCATCTACACTTGATACTTTTTCCTGGTGTTTCGGGGACAGCGTTTTGATACAGAGACTGTTCAAGATCTCATTTCGACAAGAGATCAAACACTTACCCTCAAGCGCCTTACCCCATGAAGCTAAGTGATTCATTGCATAACCCTTCTCTTCTAGCTCCTAAGTCGACATGAAGGGTTGAGGGACTCCCGCGGCGGGGAGGTCTATCCTTAAAATCTGCAAACCCTGGTAAGCACTAAAACTGCCCCATGGCCCTTGCCCCTCCAAACCATAGCCTGCCGTGCACATGCATCTGCAAAGAAAGCATTGCAAGTACAACAAAGCAGGGATGCCAAACCTACAACAGCAGAAAAGAGAAGAACATCAGAAAAGAGAAGAACATATAAGAATAAGGATGTTGCGAGTTCTACCCGATCCCGTAGGACAGCCTGTATAAGCACAGTATACCCTGAGTAAAACCTATAGACTGCAAAAGCGTCCTAGCTAGGCGACAGCCATAGCGGCATTGAAGGCGGATGGGCCAAAGTACGAATGCGCCCCTCGACCAAGGATTTAAGCTGTGTCACTGTGTCGTATTTGAGTTGGAATCTACTGATCTGCGGAGTAGGCCCGCGTTTTGGCCAAACTATTGATGCTCAAATAGAAGTCTACGTTGCGGAGAAATTTGGAGGCAAATTTTGAAGTATCGTTATAACAGTGTAAGCATACTGCTTAGGGCTTCAGGCAAACTTTGAAGTACAACCGTGTAAACATACTGACTAGGGCTTCGGGCAAGCTTCGAAGTACAACGCTGCAAGCGTACTGCTTAGGGTTGCTGGCTTGGCTTGGTTTCTGGGCTTCTGGGATGTTTTGCGATTGATGGAAGAGAAGTCGGGGCATGTTGATGACCACCCTCAACCCCGAATTTTGAGTCCACTTTGAACCTATATGGCCGTTTCCCAAAATCGGGGCACACCTATATAGACCCTAATATATTATAGTCCTTTATTAATGGGAGCCCCAAAAAAGTTCCCCCAACCTTGGGAAACCCCATATAACCACTATGTACCCCATAAGAACCGGCGCGCTCGTTCTTGATGGCAGTAACAGGATGGCGCAGAAGTCGATTTTTCAGAGGGCCAGGCGTTATTTGGGATTAAAGCCCCCTTAGGTATAAAGAATATTAGGTAAATGGGGATCACCATAAGATATACCCAAAGGTATAGAGAATATTGGAAGGCGTGTATTCTGTGTACTTAGAGGGGAGAAACCTAGTTTTAAGGGACATTGGCTGGCTTACTTTTGGGTTATCATGGGGATGTTCGTGTTAACCTTCCCACTGAGGAACTCCGGCAATTTTGGCTCAGTCTACCCGGGGCATCTCGAAATTTAGGGTTTAGGGGTTTAGGAATTTAGGGTTCATGGGTTTTAGGGCTTAGGGTTTAGGGAAATCATGGAAATCCTATCCTGTTATAAAGGTGGAGGCTGTGCAGAATAGCCAGCAAGCCCCGAACGACAAAGCGCAGCCAACTGGAAACCTAGACCCGAGATCTCAAAGTCCTCCCCACAAAGCCTGAATGCTATATACCCCTATATAGCCCTGTAAAATCCTATTTAGCCTTATATAGCCATACAATAACCCTATGTAATGCTACAAAGCCCCGGGCCCTGAAGGAATGGAACTAGGGTTATGTAAGGGTTTAGAGGGGGATATATAGGGGAATTGAAAAAAAAACGAGAACTATAATATTATCACTGACTGTATAAGGACTTGTATACTATAAGGATCCATAGGCCTTTCAGGTCCACCGCCTTGGGCCAAAGCATCCCCCCCAAACCCTAAACCCTAAACCCCTAAAACCGGAAGGTGAACTGCAGTGCCTGAGGCAGGGGTCTGAGGGCAAATTCGATGCAACCCTGTGGTGGCAAGGTTCCAAGATGCAATTCATGGCCTGCTGCTGTCAAAAATGTAAAAGCTATATAGGGGTTATATAGGGATAATGGAAAAGAAAATGGAAACTACTATAATAAATTAGGGTATACAGGGGTTATATAAGGACACCGTCCCTCTTCTTGGATGCTTTTCATGGGAAGGGATCAAAAAGATGTTCCTATTTCGATCGAATCCTGAACCCTAAATGACCAAACCCGGAACCCTTGACCATGCCCAGTACGACTTACGATTACTTATCGATCATGAAGCTCCAATCCACAGAATGCTGATAAAGACTGACAACAAAAGCGAATCCGAGATCCCAAACCTTACATGCATGCATATCTCTTGCTAAAGCTCCTTTGACGGGGCTTGGACTAAAGGTAGTTCCAGTTGGAGACACCCACCTACTTACTGGTTCTTAGCAGGGAATCAGGGAATAAAACCCCTATAAATCCCCTTATAACATATTCCCTTATTCCCTAGTAACCCCGCAGTACGTCTATCAGGCCTGTGCATCTTGCGCCATGCAGACCTATCTTGGGGGTTTGGGGACAGTCGGGGCCTAGCGTGCTGAGACATTTATAGGGCTTAGCTGTAGATGGGCTTAGCGGGCTTGCGTTTGGATAGGTTTAGGATTTCGGTGGGTGCGGGGTTCAGAGCTCCTGTTCTGACTTAAGAAGTATTTTGAATCCCTAAGGCATTGTCCCGACCCCGGCCTTCGCCGGGAGGTACGCAGACATGAGATGACTAGCTGTAGGTTGTACTGCGGGAGGTTTCGGAACTCGTCAAGTCGAGGCCCGAATACTTCATTGTAAATGGCAAGTCCGCTACCTTCACCATATACCCTATAGTCATAAGCTCAAGATTTTACTCGAGCTTCAGATCTCAGAACTTGGAATAGAACCTACTCAGTACTTTCCATCCCGTTCTGAGTGAGCCTCCTGGTCGGAGAACCTGATTGCCAGAGCCCTTCCTTGAAAGCACTGTGGGCTTGAGGAAAAATACACAAAAAGACGCCGTAGCTATCACAGCATTAAAATTCAGGGTTCAGAGAGTTGATGAGCTGAGCCCTGCAGCAAGACTTGCCAGCCAAGATACCAGACACAAACCACGAGCTGGTTTCTTCTCGAGAAGGATTACTCCCCGCCCGCTAATATTAAAAAACACACCACCGGTATCACATATTTCCAATCCATGATACTGTTTTATCTCAGGGGGCGGGGATCCGCAGCGGACGAGTCTGTAAATGTCGACCCTTGAGCACTGGACGCAGAATCCTGCTCATGAACTCTTATCCGTAAAGCTCTAACAGCTACAACCTGAAGGCGTTCCGGCAATGCAGAAGTTCTGGTTCCTGCCTCATAGGTCAGACGCCCTTCGCGGAATGTAAAGTGTCGTATCAGTTGAAAACAGGCGTTTCCTGGTGTAAAAGACAATTGGGTTGGCCCACAAGTCCCGGTGATCCCTAAATTTGTACAACACAAAGCTCGTGCCGGACCCTCTCTATTTCCAGAGTTTTGTGAGTTCAGAAGGGTTGCTTGCCGCACTCTCAAGTGGCAGCGGTCAGATGTTCAATTACACCTTACTGCATTGGAGACGTAGAGATTTCATAGGGTGATTTGCAGATTAGAAGACGTAAGCCAGCAATTCCAACACAAACCATATGATTCCTAATACGGAAAAGCAAATAAACGTGGACTGTTAGGGTTGGGTGCATACAGAGACTAGCTGCACATATGATGCAGGGTTCTCATTCTTGGTTATGGCTGATGCCTGCAAATCTTGGCAGGTGCATACGGACATACATGCGTACGGGTGCTAATTGAAGGGAGGAGATCCTCCCCTACAGATCAATATGCAAAGAACAGCAAATGCTGTGTTTTGAAAAACAGAAAAGCATGACAGTGCTCTCCATTACATGACCACATATGATGTTGTCCGAAACCAAGGGTGAAAGTTTCCAAGCTAGGATTGGACTATAGTCCCTTCGGTAGGATCCTTCTTGCAGGAACCTAAAAAAAGGGATCCTTGAGTTTGATAGGCCATCATATACCCGACGGTTCTCTCGCAGACCCCAGTGCCCCTTGCTTACAGTCCAGAGCCGAAGATTGGATCCACGATTTTGGGTTTAAGGTTTATGCACACACTGCCGAAACCTTACAGACATTCATGAGTATATAGAACAAATCAATTAGGAAGCCTAGGCTGGACAGACTGAAGCAGTGTAGTCCATGCAGTTCAGGAACACAAAAGGCCCCCTTTTCCGAGCTTTCATTACACCTCCGGCATAAATACAGCAGTGGCTTTATACGTTTCGAACAAACATCATATAGCTGCCTGCATCTTCCTCCGATGAGGTTCCAGGCGATCATTTGTGGTGCTCTCAAGGTTTAGGTAGAAATTCCAAGGAGGATGATGAGAGGGTCCGAAGTGCAGCTACTGCAACTTGAGGTAGATGAGTGGGAGCCCTCTGAAGCAGGACACGTTTTGACGTTTAGAACTACGGGTATGAAGTCTGAGGGTTCTGAGTTTAGGGGGTCGCGCATGTAGTTGATTGCTGTTAAGTTTCAGTGTCAGCAGAAATGATTCACCAACACCACCTGCGCCACTTGTTGGACCCATGACCTGGTAGACCACCAATCCAGACACCCACAACAAAACAGGCATGACTTAAAAGGGCTAGGGTGCTAGGCCGGGTGCGAATATAACTCATAGGATAGCGTACCTTGAAGGCTCCCTGCTTGCTCCACCTTGCTAATTCATGGTGACCGCCGGGAGACTGTGCCGACGCACAGGACATGAGCAAGGAGTGCAAGACACCTTGTTAGCTAGGACCCCCAGGTGTACCTCATCTTGCTATAGAAGGCCTGAACATGGTGGGCAACGGTTTCAAGCAGAAGTATAACCAAGAAGCAACAGGTATTGCCCGTCACTTGTTTGATTTTTCTTCTACAACGACTTCTGCAGCAATAATCACCACCACGACAGTTACTCTTTCTCCTCCCACTCCTACTCCTGCTCCCGTTCCTGTTGCTAATATTGCCTCGCTGCTAAGCTACAACGCAACAAGACTAAACAACACACCAAAAGATTCAAACCGCACACTAGGGGGTCCTAGTGCATCTCTCCTGCGCAGTGGTCTCTGGTAGGCTGGCTAAACAGGGAGTTGCCGGAGCTTGCTGTCTGAAGCGTTACTTTGATGGAAACTTCATGCTTGAGATTCTTCAGGGCAAGCACACTCAGAGCAACTCCTGTCTGCTACAAGCCTGTTACACAGGGTTTCTGTTCGGGGGCCCCGTGTCAGGGGCAGGCTGAGGGCCGGGGCTAGAGCATCTCAGCTTGTGATCGCCTCTGCCAAGCTTCAGAGTTCATCCTAGGCTTCTGCAAACAAGCTCCAAAAACGCAAGCCTCGAACAGAAGGAGTTGGTGTGGGGGGGGAGGGGGGGAGGGGGCGCTGAACAGTTTTTCTTTGCAGAGAGGAGTGCTTCTTGTGAGAAGGCTCAGCTTTGGACCCTGATTCCTAAACATACAAAATGTCGATCCGAACTGTTGGAAGACCTTGGGGCTCAGCGGTTTGTGGTTTGGGCTCAAGGAGTGGAGGCTCGGCCTCTACTTTTGGGTTCATAGGTAGCTCCAATTGAAAGGAGCATTGCTGTTGATAGAATGGAGATATAAAAATCTGCTATCTCACAACAACTACTTTGATATGGTGCTTCCTTGTTGTTCAGGACCTCGGGCCGAACTCGTGCTTGGTATGGATCCTGAAATCCCTAAGCTGCTTCTTTCATCAGGCTTCTTTCCATCTTCCGTGCTCTGATTGGGGTTTCCGGTCTATGGCTTAGGGCTTTCTATGTTGGGGTGGTGGTTTGAAAAAAGTTCGAAAAGTTCGGAAAGTTCGGTGTACTTTTTTTTTCTGGGAAAAGGAGGGGGGAGGGTCCCTATAATCAAAAGGCTATGATAGACCGGGGTATATATTTCGGTCCCCCTATGTAGAGGTACTACCATAGCATGCGTGGATCCTAAGATGGAGCGTCAAAGCTTGGATTTCTACCATGAGAGAATGGCAAACTCAGGAGCTTGGAATGAGTGCCGATCGGATTTTCTGCTTGCTCAAGGCACTGCCAATGACTCAACGAGTAAGGTCTCAAGATATCAGGGACTAAACTCTCGATTAAACTTGTCAGGAACATTTCAAAACATGTTGCTGCAATGAACCACGTGCCGGTTTCCTCACAGTCACACCTTATGTTCCCCACCCCGGCCTAAATCCCTAAACACGCACTCAGAAGTCCTGCAGGAAGATACTGTTACGAAATAGCCATAGCCGCTCTGCTCCGTGTGATGATCATGCCTCCAGCTATCCGGGACGCGTGTAAGCTCAGGAAATGGACTAGGTCATCAGCTCAACTCTGGCGACGTACTAAGTCCTTTCAGCTTTCCAACTGCCGCGAAGACCCAAACCCCAACCCTGCAGCCCTCAACGTCAACTGGATGGAATTAAGATCGGAAGCACGCTTGGAGTAAGAAAATTGGTAGGACCATTTAGCCTAGACCTCAAAAGTGTTAAGCCTCAGGCGGGAAACCGTAGATTCAACAAGATTTTCTGGAACGAGAGCGGGAGAGCCTTCTGGGCTCTGGAACCATACCCTTACAATCGCGCGCTTCTGAAAAAGCAGCTTCAACTTCCGAATGGTTGGGGTCCGGGTTCTAGGGAGGCTGCACATAGGGCCTCAAAGGCTATGATGATGATTTCGGATGGTTACCATTGCCTGTCTGGGCGGGGGGGGGGGCTTCGCTTTGGGGAGTCACTGCGATTTCTACTTTGTATGGTCGTCATGGCAGCGATAAGGAAACTATGGAGCGCGACGGTGCTTTGGGCTTCTTTCACTTAGGAATTTGGGGTTGAAAGGTTTGGGTATTCAAGTTTGGAAGGGTTGCTGGTCCAGGACAGATTCCTTTGCGAAGCTACAGATGGGCAAAGACGGAGAGCAAGGCAGACACGCATGCCCAACAAAAGGCGCATAAGTGAGTCAACAGCCCAAACAAGACATCAGGCGCAATGTAAAAATGTAAACATGATGCAAAGCCGCACATCTACTGAAACCAGTGGGCCAACAAAGTACTGTAATCCCAAAAATTTGTCCTGGAGACCTTATCTTCACTCCAAAAGCTTGAAGCACTCAGACACGCAGTTTCAACGGCTAGGATTTACATCTTGGGCCTCATTCCTTAAAGGCTTTGCTCAAGCATGGAAGGCCAAACTCAAGTCAGCTGAACTCCAAATCATACATTTCCAACCCTGGAAGCCTTGTGCTTAGGAATACAGTGTTTTCCACGAGGACCCAACATTGAACTGAAGCCTTTCAGCTTTGAACCTCAGCCCGAGCATTTAACCTTAACCCCCATGCAGCTCGCAAATGCCAGAACCCCCGAAACACTAAATTTATTAGTTCTTAATAGGACAAAACCGAATATCATACCTACATCATCCCCATATATCATACTCCCCTATTCCCTACTAGGAACCCCTATTCCCTTAACCAGTACATGCATTCTGCAATGGAAAACCATGATCTCTTGCCGCCACCGAAATCGGTGCCTGCTAGCCCGGGCGCAGTGGCCTGGCAAAGGTGATAGGGTTTTGCGGTTTAGGACGTGAGCTATACCTACACCCCCAAAAGTATGTAGAGTAATGGCCTTTTGGGCTATATTTAGGGGTTTTGGGCCATTATTTTACCTACTTTTGGGGTCCAGGTAGTCTAAATACACTCCTTAAAAGGGTGTTTATAAGGGGTTATATTGGGGAGACTTCTAGGGGTTATTAAGGGGTATACTAGGAGTTGAGTTACAGCTCACGTGGAGCTTGGGCAGCCCAATACCCTTCAACTAAGGAACCTACCCTACATCGTAGTTGGCTTCTTAGTATCAATTATGGTGAAGTTCTTATCTGAGGGTGAAGGCTACAATCCATTAAAACGTCAAGATCTGAGCTAATAATTAGGGCCTCAAAAAGAAAAACGCCGAATGCACCCCTTGGACCCCAAATTTTCAAAAATTCCCAAATGACCCATGGGGCTGTTTGGGATTCAGGCGCGAGGCTTCGGGATGTTCTGGGGGTCAGAATTTCTGGCTGAGCGCCGTGGTTTTACAGGCCCTGAATCCCGATACCAAAAACCTCTAAAAACCGCTGAGCCTTTGCCCTGAACCCTTGGCCTCGAATTAGGGTTTAGGGTTTAAAGTAAGAATGAGTACAAAGACAAGCCTCGGACCATTTTGGCCTCAAAACTTAATCTGTGATCCCCGCCTCTCACCTCCTTAGGTTTTTCGGGCTCAGGGGTTGGACGGCCATGACATAAACCTTAAACTCTGCATGTCGGCTCTCGCTAGGATGACTTCAGGGTCCTTCAGCATTTCACTGCTTGGGCACATGGTGAACAATTACATTTCACGCGCCACAAACCTAGATTACAAACTCAATCCTTGCGCATCCGACACCTTGAGCTCTAAGTCTACAGATGATTCAGAATTGGCCCAGGAAATGGAGATTGCCCAGGGCGACTTGCGAGAGCTTGTGGAACATTTTCATCGCGATGTCATGCGCCGATTCGATAAGCAGGCGTGGAGGGTCAAATGTGGAGGGAATAATTTTGGATGCAAGGACCCCGAATATGCTTAGAACCGGGCAAAAAATGATCCTGTACCTTCTGGTAAGTTTTAGGATGTAGGGTTTGGATTCAAGGTTTGAGGATCCAGGGTCTAGGCTCCATGGGTCTGGGTGTACCCCGGTGTGCTAAAGAGTTTGTTTGCCCAAATTGCAAATCAAAAGCAGGCAGCAGCTCCTGCCAGACAATAAGGTTAGAGCGCCACGAAGGG